>CM045496.1:3435849-3704648 GCA_024704745.1 Rosa lucieae | reverse complement strand
CAAGACAAATTACAAATGCTAAAAAGCAAACATAACAAGCCTTGGAATTATAATTTCTCCCTTTTTACCCAAGTGGTGATTGTTCTATGCTTGAAGTGCTTCCCTTTGAATCTTGTGAAATTGATGAGAAGATGGAATTTTGGTGAAGTGGATCTTAGTGAGGAAGTGTGGATTTTGGTGAGGAGAAGAAATTAGGATAAAATGGAGGAGAAGAAAATATGAGAAGGAAGAAATGGAGAAGGAGAGGATGGGATTTTGGTGAGGTGGGTTTTTGTGAGGAGGAAGAGAAAATGAAATTAAGAGTGGTGTGGTGCGGCTGTGTAGAGGAAGAGAAAGGATCCCTCTTTGAGAGAAGAGGAAAATGGGATAATTGATGATTATATGTGTGGTGTTTCGGTGGCTATCAAGGGAGGAAGAGAGAGAGGATGCTAGCTGGCAAAACAAGAAAGGAAGAGAGGAAAAAGAAAAAAAAAAAAAAAAAAAAAAGCACTGCAGCCACGTGAAGGAGAAGAAAGGGAAGGAAAGCTGATGGGTACTGCTGACGTCATCATGACGTCAGGGTAGGGATTTTTTTTTTTTTTTTTTTTTGCTCTCTTTCTTTTTCTAATTTCTTTCTTCTTCTTCTTTTCTTCTTCTACTTTCTTCTCTCTTCTCTCTTCTCAATGCACTTCCACAACATATTATCGAAGATGATTAGATTCTGCTCCCTTGATAGTGTTGACTACGGTTGACCCGAATTGACTATTTCGTCATTTTGTCGGAAACTCCAATTTGCTCAAATCTAACACCATTTTCTTCCGTTTCCGCAATTCCGCTTATTTCCTACACAATAAATTAAAAGAATTAATTACATATTAATTGACATGGGGATTTGCTTATTTATAGTGTTTTAGATATAATTATACACATATAAATGCGTATAATCACACCCCCACACTTGAACTTTGCTTGTCCCCAAGCAAACTAAATGTAAATTAATAACCAAAAATCTATTGACTTAACTCATATGCTCAAACATAAAGAACGCTCGGTATTAGCCTTTCCAACCATAACCCTCGGAGGACTAATTATGTATATGACTATAAAGTTGATAAAGCACAACATAGGACTTGTGAATTTGTGAGGCAATTAAGAAGCACATGTGAAAAATGCTCAAGTATATGCATGTGTTGACCATGTGTCAAATCAATCCACCACAATCAAATAGGCACATAGAAGACCCGATATAACCCGCTAAACTCACTTAGGTTCACTACATATTACCGCTCAAGTGTTTAGGGGCTATATGTGTTTCACTCAAAAGCAATTTCACAACACGCGTCACCATATGCTTGCTCTTTGATCTCATCTCCGCTAGGTAACCCACAACATTCAAGATTAAGAGGTCTTTTATTTGGTTGTAATGGGGCTAAGGGTAAGTGGCTAATAGAAATGAAGGATAAGGAAAAACAAAGTCCATGAAAATCGGTGAAGCAACTCTCTCTTGTAGAGATTACGACTTTTGCTTTCAAATGCTAACTCACTCACTCTAATCCCGATGTACAACCCACACTACACTATAATATAAACAAAAATAATACTAGCTTTTTTTTTTTTTTTTTTTTCAACTTTTTTTCAATCACCTCTTTCTTTTTCTATTTTTTTTTTTTTTTCTTTGAATCTCTTTTTTTTTTTTTTTTTTTTTTTTGAACTCTTTCGAAACTTTCTTTTCTATACAAAATCACCCCACACTTATTCTTTTGTAACCTCACACTTTTGATTTTTCTTTTCTTTTCTTTTGAAGCACTCAAACATAAAGTCATTCTCTCAAATCGCTTCACCAACTACCATGGAAGGGTAGGATAAAAGTGTTTAGGCTAGGTAGGGATTTGTGGCGCAAATGAATAAAAGGCTAAATGAATAAATAGGCTCAAAGTGGCAATCTAGTGGTAAATATCTTTGGGCACATGCTTCTTTGGCCATGGTGGTATATAGTCCTAATGCCTCCATCCTTTCTATCATGTCGCAAGCTAAAAGTAGCCTCGAGAGGTCTCAAGCAAGTTCTAGATACGCAATGTCATGAAATTGTACACACATGAAAGAATAAGTGAATGAACAATGCATACACTATAGATATAGGCTCAAAAGCTCACAAATAAGGCATGCAAGTAATCAATCATCTATATGCTTCTCTAATTATGATGAACCAACCTAACCATAGGCTATGTGCACACATATAATCAAGCATAGATCACATATACACTCAATCACAAAACAAATTCAAAGTCCTAGATCATGCTCAATCTATCCACAATCATAACAAGTTAAGTCCATGTCTCGTCATTGGGGTTGGAAAAGGCATTAACCACTAAAATATAATTACATAAGCTAATCTAATTTTTTATTTATTTTTTTTTTTTTTTAATTTTTTTTTTGGGCGCCCGAGCCCTCACCCCCACACTTAAAACCAACATTGTCCTCAATGTTGTCAAGTGAGCTCGAAAGCTAAATCCAAGTTGGATTTAGGCATGAAGTGAAGTCGGGCGAAGGCATAAGAAAAAATACACAACTATACTAAACTAAATGCGGAGAAAAGATATGGAAACCCCCTTTGCGACCTCCATTGCTCACGACCTTGAGAAGACTAATATGAGACACCAACCTCAAGGCACAAGGCCTTGACTTCCTTACATATGCTCCATAATAGCTCAGGTGCTCATGAAAAGATCAACTCCATTGAGAAATGTAGTGTCCAGAGCAATGCACACAATAGCAAAGGAATAAGGACAAGGGTCCTCCATTAAGCTCGTCTTATCCCATCAACTCACAACCCAAAATCATCCTCCATGACCTCCACACAAGGATTGTAGCTCAAAATATCTCCTTATTCTCCACACTCCAAGCACCTCCCAACCTCCCAAAAAGATGGCTAAAAAGCCTTATTGAACATGAAAGAACATCACGAGTAATGCTAGGGTTGCCTCCCTAGCGAGCGCTTTGTTTAAGGACTTCATTGCCGGTCCATATGTCAAGAGAGTGAGTTAAGGAACATCTTGGAGGATGATCACCTCCTCTTGAGAGTCAAAGGTAGAGTCCATATAGGGCTTCAATCGGTGCCCATTTACCTTGAAGGCTTCCCCACCATTGAGGTTCTTGATTGCTATAGCGCCATGTGGGAAAACTTCAACTACTTCAAATGGACCACTCCACCTAGACCTCAACTTCCCGGGAAATAGCTTGAGCCTAGAATTGTATAGGAGAAGCTTTTGCTTGGGAAGAAATGTCTTCTTCACCAAGTATCGTTCATGTATCACCTTGGTCTTCTCCTTAAACAATTTGGCACTTTCATATGCCTTTCCCTGAATCTCCTCCAACTCACAAAGATCAAGCTTCCGCTTCTCACCACTTGCTTCCAAGTCAAAATTCAAAAATTTGATAGCCCACATAGCTTTGTGCTCAAGCTCGACTGGAAGGTGACAATTCTTTCCATAGCATAAACGGAAGGGAGACATGGCGATAGGGGTCTTATATGCGGTCCGATAGGCCCATAAAGCTTCATCAAGTTTAATGTCTCAATCCTTTCCAGAAGAGTTGATTGTCTTTTCCAATATCCGTTTAATCTCCCTATTTGACACCTCCACTTGACTAGAGGTTTGAGGATGGTAAGGTGTGGCAACCTTATGCTTGATCCAGTATTTCTTCAACAAATCATCAAAAATCTGGTTGATAAAATGTGTCCCACCCTCACTAATGATAATCCTAGGAGTCCCAAATCGAGAGAAAATATGCTCCTTTAAGAACTTAGTGACTACCTTGGAATCATTCTTCCGTGTGGCCTTGGCTTCAACCCACTTTGAAACGTAATCAACCGCAACTATGATATATTCATTCCCATGAGACTTCGGAAAGGGTCCCATAAAGTCAATGTCCCAACAATCAAAAATCTCAACTCCGATAATGTTAGTGAGAGGTATTTGGTCCTTGGAGGGTATATTCCAGGTCCTTTGGCATCTATCACATTGAAGAACAAAAGTATGGCAATCCCGAAATAATGTAGGCCAAAAGAAACCGGATTGAAAAATCTTGAAAGCTGTCCTCCTCCCACCAAAATGACCTCCACATAAAGATGAGTGGCACAATGAAATAATCTTTGGGGCTTCCCACTGAGGAATACAACGTCTAATCACTTGGTCTTTGCCCACCTTCCACAAGTACGGGTCGTCCCAAATATAAGATCGAGCATCACGAAGAAACTTCTTTCTAGCTTGTGCATCATAGTGATCCGGAATGAAAGTACAATTGCTAGCCCAATAGTTCACAAAGTCTGCAAACCAAGGCGTCTCAATATCAACATGGAATAGGTACTCATCGGGAAAATGCTCAACCAATGGTATATCAGAAGAATCTCCACCATACTCAAGTCTAGACAAATGATCTGCAACAAGATTTTCCCGACCCGGCTTATCCTTAATCTCTAAATCAAACTCTTGGAGTAATAGCACCCAACGAATCAAACGGGGCTTGGCATCCTTTTTGCTCAACAAATATCTCAATGCCGCATGATCCGTATGGACTATCACTTTGAACCCAAGAGATAACCTCTAAACTTTTCAAGAGCAAAAATCACCGCTAGTAGTTCTTTCTCGGTAGTAGTGTAGTTCATTTGGCCTCATTCAAAGTCCTACTAGCATAGTATATAGCATGCAAGCGCTTTTCTCTCTTTTGACCAAGCACGGCTCCCAAGGCAAAGTCCGATGCGTCACACATAATTTCAAATGGGAGTGACCAATCGGGAGCAACAATAATAGGTGCTTGTGTCAACCTCTCCTTAAGTAACTCAAAAGCACGTAGACAATCGGAGGTGAACTCAAATTTAGAATCTTTCGCCAAGAGATCACATAAGGTTTAGAGATTAAGGAAAAATTCTCAATAAACCGCCGATAAAATCCCGCATGTCCCAAGAAACTCCTCACACCCTTCACACTAGTCGGAGGTGGTAACCGTGCAATCAAATCAATTTTCGCCTTGTCAACCTCAATGCCTCTTGATGAAACAACATGCCCCAATACAATTCCCTCATCTACCATGAAGTGGCACTTCTCCCAATTCAAGACCAAATTGGTCTCCTCACATCTCGCAAGTACAAGTGATAGATGGGTAAGGCAATCATCGAAGCTATCTCCATGTATGCTAAAATCATCCATAAACACCTCCATAAATTTTTCGGTCATATCATGAAAAATAGACATCATCAACCTTTGAAATGTAGCGGGGGCATTGCAAAGCCCAAATGGCATTCTCCGATAGGCAAATGTGCCGAATGGACAAGTAAAAGTGGTCTTATCTTGGTCTTCAGGGGCGATTGCTATTTGGTTGTACCCGGAGTACCCATCCAAAAAGCAATAATGAGAGCGCCCCGATAAACGATCCAACATCATGTCAATAAAGGGTAGAGGAAAATGATCTTTTCGGGTAGCAGCATTCAACTTCCGATAATCAATACATACACGCCACCCAGTTTGTACCCTTTGTGCTACCTCTTCTCCTTTTTCATTTGTCACAACTGTTACTCCACCTTTCTTAGGAACAACTTGCACCGGTGAAACCCACTTTGAATCACTAATTGGATAGATCACACCCACATCAAGTAACTTAAGCACCTCGGCTTTCACCACCTCCATCATCGGAGGATTCAACCTCCTTTGAGCATCTCGCACCGGTTTTGAGTTCTCCTCTAAATGAATACGGTGCATACACTTAGAAGGACAAATGCCCTTAATGTCGGCAATTGTCCACCCTAAGGCATTTTTGTGCTCCTTTAAAACTCCAAGAAGCTTCCCTTCCTCCAACTCACTAAGCTTTGATGAAATAATCACCGGAAGGGTATCCTTGTCTCCAAGAAAAACATACTTCAATGTGGGCGGCAAGAGCTTCAACTCAAGTGTAGGTGGGCTTTCAAGAGAAGGTACCACTCTAGAAGTAATAGGAGGCAGAGGCACTACCTTGGGCTTGTATGCCTTATGGAATGGCATTATAGTCTCCATGTGATTCACGTCCTCCATTATGTCATCATCATTAAATCTCAAGCTAGACTCCTCAACAAGATCATCGATAATATCCATCATCTCTACTCGAAAGCAATCCTTGAGATACACCGAACTCTTCATAACATCAAAGATTCGAAACCCAATAGTTGTGTCAAACACAGTCATAGTTAAGATTCCCTTTTGAACATCAATCTTGGTGCCGGCGGTTGCCATGAATGCCCGCCCCAAAATAATGGGGAGCTCCTCACTATCACTACTCAAAGGCTCCATATCTAAAACCACAAAGTCGGCGGGTACCAATATCTCATCAATTTTCACCAAGACATCCTCTACTACTCCTCTTGGATAAACCACGCTTCGATCCGCCATTTGCAATTTAATCTTGACCGGTTTAATGTCCTCCAAAGCAAGTGTTTTGTAGACTTCATAAGTCATAAGGTTGATACTCGCTCCAAGATCTAGAAGTGCCTTATCAAAATTTCTCAATCCAATGGTACAAGGGACGGTAAAGCATCCGGGATCTCCAAGTTTAGGAGGAAGCCTTCGTTGAATTACGGATGAGGCCTCCTCTCTAAGATAAACATTCTCATCATCCTTAAACCTTCTCTTGTTTGTGCACAATTCCTTCAAGTACTTGGCATATGAGGGTACTTGCTTAATGGCATCCAAAAGTGGAATATTAATATTCACCTTCTTGAACAATTCCATGAACTCCACATTTTGACGCTCTTTCTTCTTCTTGAGGTCTTGCATCCTCTTCACATTAGGATATGGCAAAATCGGCTCTTGAGAGAAAACTAATGGTGGGGTAAATTTCAAGTTACCCATAGGACCCTTAAGGGTGCTCACGGTCCCACTAGGATCCCTAGCCAACGGCCTCCCCTAGTGAAGAATAGACCGGAGTATCCTATCCTTAGGACCTCCACTAGTTACATGAGAATCTTCCGCCTTATTTCTCCCCTTTGATGTAGACTCCGAATTTTGCATGAGGCTTCCTTTTAGAAGAGTCTTCCACCTTATTTCTCCCCCGGTCTTCCACCTTATTGCTCCCCATATGATCACTAGAAGATGATGCAATAGTAGTGGTAGGCCCAAAGTGAACATGCTTAGGTGGTGCGGATGAAGTAGGTACATGAGACTTTGAAGATGTAGAATGAGATAAAGAGGTCTTCCTTCCTTGTGCACCTCCGGGAAGTACATTTTCTTCCTCCCCGGCTTCCTTATCCACCCCCTTATTTCTTCCTTTTGTATACAAAGTCACATCACCCACTCCAATTTCCGGGGGTACATTTTCTTCCCCCCGGTTCCCATCCGCCTTTGAATTAAAATCATGCATATTTAAAGAATTTCCAACATTGCCACGAGGTACATTTTCTTCCCTCGTGGCACCATCAATCAATTCAAAATCACTATCACTAGAGCAATCCTCTACCATAACATACTCATCTCTAGAATTTGAAATGGGGGAGTTGGGAGCATGCATAGGAGAGGGAACATAACCATTATAAGAATGGGATGAGGAGGAATAGGGGTCATACATATTATCATACACATGCAAGGGAGTAGGAGATGAAGTTTGGGGCATGTGTACCTTATTGTCATAGACCTTTCCACTTCTAAGAATAGATATAGCATTTGCTTGCTCATTGTGGCGAGGATTAGGCACCGTATTGCTAGGAAGAGACCCTTGTGGTCTTGAGTGCATAGAAGAGGCCATTTGCCCAACTTGAGTCTCCAATTTGTGCAAGCCTGCTTGAAGAGAATCAATAGCTTGCTTGTTGATCGCATTTGTAGAATTTTGAGCTTCTATAAGTTTACTCATCAACTCTTCAAAACCGGGTTTGCTAGGCTCACTAGAATGCAAAGGAGCATGTGACATAGATGTATGATTGTAATTCCCGCCTTGGTTGCCTCCATGAAAAGCACTAGAACCACCTTGAAACTTGGTGTTTCCATAGCCACTACCTTGCACAAACCCGGGAGGGCCATTTTGAACATTCGAACCATAAGGATAAGTGACATTTCCTTGTGTACCATGCATAGGTGAAATCTGCCCTTGATTGTTGTGAGGGCCAAAAGATGAAAAACTTGAGCCATTTTGGCTATGTGATGCACCATAGTAACCTCCTTGACCTTGGGGTACAAAACTTGAGCCACTAGAGCCTCTTTGAACATTGCTAGAACCTCCTTGCCCTTGATGACTATAAGAACCACCACCTTGTGAACTTGATCCACCTTGGTTGCCTCCCCATGAAAAATTGGGGTGATTCCTCCACCCCGGATTATATGTTGGAGAGTAAGGGTCATTCTTTTGTTGCCTTCCTTGAAAATTATTTATTACCCTTGCTTGCTCTTCCACAAAATCGGGATATTGATGTGCTAAATGGCATTCTTGAGTAACATGGCTAGGAGACTCACATAAAAGACAAGTAGAAAGAGTAGAATGCATGGCCTTAGCTTGTGAAATGTGTGGCTCACGATCTTGCTTCTCAAGTAATTGCTCCATCTTTTTCTCAAGTCTATCTAACTTTGAACTCATCATTCCATCACTTGGCATAGACACCTCATAAATCCCACGACCTCTAGGCAAAGGCTCTCGGCCTCTAACATTATCAACACCATGCTCACGAGTCCGTGGCTCATCATACAACTCACGGCTCCTCCTTGAATCATCAAGGGTGTCACGGCCTCTCCTAGGCTCTCATAGGAATCTCGACTCTTATGCTCATCATACAATTCACGACTCCTTGGTTTCTCAAACTCATCTCTTGGTCTTCTTCTTCGGTCATGAGAGTCCCACCTTGCACTTTGCTTAGATAAGTCTTCAATGATACCCCAAGCTTCCGTGGCATGCTTATTTTCAATGCTTCCAAGTGCGGCATTATCCACACGTCTTCTAGATTCCGGTAGCAAGCCTCTATGGAATGAATCAATAAGTAACCACTTATCTAGGCCATGGTGAGGGCATCCAAGGTCAATGTCCTTAATCTCTCCCATGCCTCATGCAAAGTCTCTCCATCAAATTGAATAAACCTCAAGATATCATCTCTCATACTTGTAGTCCGGTGGGGAGGAAAGAATGCATTCAAAAACTCTTCTTGAAGTTGACGCCATGATCGTATACTCGCGGGAGGTAGTCTATGTAACCATTCTCTTGCTCGGTCTTGAAGTGAAAAGGGAAAAAGACGCATCTTCAAGCTATCCGGTGTAAGTCCTCCCAATTGTAGTGTACCACATACTTCTTCAAACATCTTCACATGAGTGTAAGGCCTCTCTTGGCTAAAGCCATTGAACTTGGCAAAATTTGAAGAGTAGAAGACTTGATCTCAAAATTGACTCCACAAGGTGGCAAGACAATACAAGATGGTTGATTGACCACGGTAGGACAACTATAGGCTCTAATTGGTCTCTCATTATTCTCCGCATCACCCATTGCTTCCTCTTCAAATATTGGACTTGGTGATCTCTCTTCTAAAATAGGTGAAGTAGACCTCGATGGTGCAAAAGAATTTGTCCTTGGATTTCTCACTCTTTTTCTTGGTCTACCTCTTCCTCTCTTATTAGGAAGTTCACTCATGCACCTTCAAAAGAGAACTATGAAAATGATTAGAAACTAGAATACAAGAAAAAAAACACAAGTAATTCAAACAAATAATTAAACCCTTTTTTTTTTTTTTCTTTTGTACTACAATAATAAAAACTCAACAAGTAACCAATAACGCAAAAATAAAAATCTGGAAATTTTTTTTATGGTAATAAAAATTACCAAAATATATTTTCAATATTTAACACACACAAATAAAAATAAACAAAAGCTAGAAAATATGCAAAGTGCCTAAGAATCCGAACACCAAGGGAATAAGGTTTTTACACCCGAATCCCCGGCAGCGGCGCCATTGATTCGGTGCCTATACTAGCGCCTCACGCGTAATACAACACGGTCATCAAGTTTAGGGCAAATAAATTAAGCTCCAAGTATCGTATCCAAGGGAATAGGGAACCCCCCACTTAGTTACGGACAACTAAGCACAAATACAAATTATCCTAGCAACAAGTATCCGAAATTGTGATTTTTAATTGTGAAGACTTAAACTAAATTTAAGAACCGAAAATAGAAAATTGCTAAAAATAAAAATGCAATGCTAAAGTAGTTTGCGAAAAATTCAAGACAAGACAGTGTTGGGTGCTAGGGAGGTTCCTTCACCCAAATCCTATGTGCCGGAAGCTAATCTAATGTAGATGCAAAATTCTTCATTCGGCGTAGTCGTATCCTAGGCGGTTCAAGGCTCAAGGACCATATATTCTCAATTACGGTATTAATGTGCCGTTTCAAGGGTCACACAAACTCAATTAGAGAGAGCTAGAGCCGGTTCAAGGGTCTCTAAGTCGCTCTAATTGGCATAAAGCTCAAGAATTAGACCACTAAGCGATTCACCCTCGCAATCACGCGGCGGGTGTAAATCACCATACTTATAACCCCTACAATACCAAATTGAGGGTTCTAGCTTAGGAATTAGAGGGGGTCAAGCCTCTAACTCCGTCCTAGACATGCTCAAAATACATACCCTAGAGTTGACTAGGCTCCTAGACATGCATTTCAACCCAAAAAAATTGATATAAGCATCCAACAAATTAAATTGCATCAATCCATTAAAATAGGCATCCTTTACATAAAATTTGGGCTAGGGCACACAACCCTAACCCCTAACAAAATTTCTACTCACTACCCATAAATATATACATCATCAATTCCATCAATTTCATACAAATAAAAGAGGGAAAGGTATAGAAGAGGGAGAACAACCAAGACAAATTACAAATGCTAAAAAGCAAACATAACAAGCCTTGGAATTATAATTTCTCCCTTTTTACCCAAGTGGTGATTGTTCTATGCTTGAAGTGCTTCCCCTTTGAATCTTGTGAAATTGATGAGAAGATGGAATTTTGGTGAAGTGGATCTTAGTGAGGAAGTGTGGATTTTGGTGAGGAGAAGAAATTAGGATAAAATGGAGGAGAAGAAAATATGAGAAGGAAGAAATGGAGAAGGAGAGGATGGGATTTTGGTGAGGTGGGTTTTTTTGTGAGGAGGAAGAGAAAATGAAATTAAGAGTGGTGTGGTGGTGCGGCTGTGTAGAGGAAGAGAAAGGATATCCTCTTTGAGAGAAGAGGAAAATGGGATAATTGATGATTATATGTGTGGTGTTTCGGTGGCTATCAAGGGAGGAAGAGAGAGAGGATGCTAGCTGGCAAAACAAGAAAGGAAGAGAGGGAAGAAAAAAAAAAAAAAAAAAAGCAGTGCAGCCACGTGAAGGAGAAGAAAGGGAAGGAAAGTGATGGTGGTACTGCTGACGTCATCATGACGTCAGGGTAGGGATTTTTTTTTTTTTTTTTTTTTTGCTCTCTTTCTTTTTCTAATTTCTTTCTTCTTCTTCTTTTCTTCTTCTACTTTCTTCTCTCTTCTCTCTTCTCAATGCACTTCCACAACATATTATCGAAGGTGATTAGATTATGCTCCCTTGATAGTGTTGACTACGGTTGACCCGAATTGACTATTTCGTCATTTTGTCGGAAACTCCAATTTGCTCAAATCTAACACCATTTTCTTCCGTTTCCGCAATTCCGCTTATTTCCTACACAATAAATTAAAATTAATTAATTACATATTAATTGACATGGGGATTTGCTTATTTATAGTGTTTTAGATATAATTATACACATATAAATGCGTATAATCATAACTCTTCGGTGCCTCTGCCCTATAACACCCCAAATAATCATTCTCCTCAAGCATGGTACTAGAATCCTCACACACTGTATTACTCACCACGCTTTCACTAATAGAAGGCAAATCAGTCACAAACACTTCAACGAAATCAGAATTGTAACGAACCAAATTCCAAAAAATCATTCTCATATCAACTTCACTCTCTAGAAAACATGAACTAGAATCCGGAGGAATAATGTACCACAGCATGAAATTTCCTTGAATCAAATCCGGAAAACGAGAGCGTATTGAATTGCATAGGTCAACAAACGACCAATTATGCAACAATGGAACTGTCGCTGCTTCACCAGAATAAATAAACTTGACAACATAGCTAGTATCCATAACAACTGCACAAGAATAAAACAAAATCACTATCCATGTCACTACTAAGAAAATCAACAGAATCAACACAAACAAGTCACTGCCAAAGTAACTGTTAAAGCCTGAACAAAACAGCAGTATTAAAAATGTAACTGGCCATGTCACTGATAAAAAAAACACAATATAGAACAAATATAGTACCGCAATAGCACAAAACATCATCAACAATTCAACATAGAATTGAGTCGACGAAGGAGAAGAACAAAGTAATCCAAAACGAACAATTCAACAATTTAATACAAACAACAAAAAAACACTGCAAAATCCAAAACGAACAAATTCACAGAGAGAAGGCTTACAGATCAAATCAGAGAAAACCAGAGAGAGGAAGAAATACAGAGACTGTAACTAAGCACTGAGTCGACGAAGAAGAAGAACACAATAACGTGATCAAGACGAACACCGACGAAGGCAAAGATCCAGAAAAAGAGAAGAGCCGCAGAAGCTCCAAAACCACTCAAAAATGAGATTTCAGATCGTCGCAGAGGCATAAAACTAAATCGGAAGCTTCCGACGAAGAGGGCGGAGAAGAAAGAATCTCGGAAAGAGATCTCTGAACAAATCGAATCGGAAGGTTTCTGATCAAAGAAGAGAGAAAATTTGAGCTCGCAGATTTTGAAATGGAAGGTTATAAAGGTTTATTACCTTAGGGGCAGAATCGGAATGTTAAAAATTAAAAACTGACCTTTTGTAACATGACCTCATTATTCATAAGGACTAAACTAATATTAATAACAATTCACAGTGGACCTTTTTATCAAGTGGAAAACTATGTGACCTTATTATCATTTCACTCTCTAAAATGACATTTTCCATCATTTCCTTATCTACTAATCATATTAAATAGTAACCTTAATATAGTAAAAAAGTAGGATATTTCATGATTTTTGAAATTAAGGGTATTTTAGGTATTTTGGGCTGTGTATTTAGTAAATTATTAGAATAAGAAATTAAATGGGTGGTGATTAAGTATGGAGTGTGTATTAAGTAATTAGGGATGTGTATTTAAAACTTCTCTTAAATACTTGTTACTCCTCAAACTTTTCCCTTAAAAACAATTTAGTCCCTCGCCTTTTAAATTAAACTGGATAGTCCTTATTATCTCTAATTCTCACACAACAGGTCCAAAATGCCTATTATACCGCTCACTTTTTCCTCTTTTTTGAGTTTTTCTAATTTCTCTTTTTTTTTTTTTTTGCTTCTTTCTCTCTCTTCTCTTCTCTCTGCGCACAACGCAAGGCAAATGCAAAATGGGGCAGGGAAGCTCCAAAGAAGACACTGGTGTTTTTTTAGCTTCAGAGTCGTCCGCCAAAGCAGGAGGAGGAAGCTCCAAAATATTGAAGGAAGCAAATTGAAACAAATCAAGCAGAAGAGCTGCCATTTTCTTAGCTCACTCCAACACAAAAATCCCAGATACAATTAACCTTAAAACCAACAACAAACCACCAAACAACAAATCTGACTTTCTTCCCTGTAGATCTAAACCCCAAAACAGAAGACACCCAAAATCCAATTCAAAAAACAGAGAACAACCCAACCAAATTGGAGGAACATGTGGCAAATTTTGGAGCGGGAGGCGGGGAGACAGCGATCGAGCTGCTGCTTGAGGTCATTGAAAAGGTGGTGCTTGTCATCGAAGTTGTGGGAGTCGGGGGAAGGGAAAGGGTTGTCATGGCTGTCGAATTGGAAGAACATGTCCCAGGCGTGACTGCACTGGAATTGGTTGAGGCTAGAGTCTTGTTCGAAAACGTCAAGCAATTGATGGAGAGGGGCGTAAAGGTGAGGTGCTCAATAAACGCTGCGGTGGAGGAGCAGACAGAGGTGGGTGGCGTCCTCACTGTGGCAGAAGTAGTCGGAGGTGAGAAGAGTGAGGGAGTTGGACCCAGTGTGGCGTCCTCAACGAGAGAGAGAAGCAAAAAATAATAATAATAAAGGATTAAAAAAAAATTAAAAAAGAGGGAGTAGGGGTATAATAGTCATTTTGGGCCTGTTGTGTGAGAATTAGAGAGAATAAGGACTATGCAGTTTTTTTTTTTGGAATGAGAGAGGAAAATTCCCCCCAAATTTATTAATAAAAGAAGAAAGAAGAAAGACTAACTAGATGGGGGGGACATGAACCTAACTCTTACTGGAGGGAAGTTGAAAGACATCGGACCAAACAACCAAGCAAAAAACTACTGAAAGAGAAAATTAGGAAGCCCATAAAATCTCTATTGGAAAAAGAAGCAACAAAATCCGGGGGCGAGTCCCACCAAACCATAGTATCTGAAGTGAGACCAAAGTTTGCCAGAGCATCTGCAACTTGATTCTCTTCCCGAAATATATGAGAGCACCGGAATTGCATTTGAGAGATGCGGTGCAAGCAATTACCCCATTCCACTCGAATTTGCCAAGGCACCAAATTGGGTGATTTAAGAAAATGAAGAACTAGAGTTGAGTCAACCTCCAACCACACATGTTTCCAATCTCGAATCCAAGCTAGCTCAATTGCGAGTTGGGTTGATGAAACAGAAAGAGCCGGGGTAGATGGGGATTTCACTGTGGTTGTGTCAGAGACTCATAAGCGCTAGGCTGCCTTGAAGGAGAACAGGGAGGCATACCTCTGCCGTTCTAAATCAACTCAATGAAAGTTCTATATTGGAATTTGAGGGATATAACTAATGACCCCATGCAAAATGCTTTACGGAAGTTTATTTGTGATCACAAGCTGGAGTTATTATGTATTTCTGAACCCTTTGTAGATTTCTCTTCTATTAATTCTTCATTGTGGATCAATAAGGACTATCCAGTTTAATTTAAAAGGCGAGGAACTAAACTGTTTTTAAGAGAAAAGTTTGAGGAGTAACAAGTATTTAATCCTAATTTTTATATGTAAAAATTTATGAAGAAAAAACAACCACGATGTATGTAATTCAATACTCTATATGCAAGCCTTGAAATTACCTAATGAGACAAGGATTAGGACTATTTGAGGACTATTGTGGGTGAGCTGTGATCTGTTGGTAAGTTATAAATCCAACATTATAAAAGTCATGAGTTCGATTTTCACTGGCATATGTAAGGGTGAATGGGCCAAGATTTTTTTTTTATTAAAAAAAAAAAAAAAGAATCAGGACTATCTTTTTGTGTAGATGAGTGTATTTGATTTCTACCATTTTTTCGAATGAATTTAATTTCATGACCATTGAATGGATGGTGGTTGAATTAATATGCTGATCGAGACGGGACTGCTTGTATTCATTTTGAATTGGAAGGAGTAATTGACCGTCTTTTTATTTCTTATTTTAACAATGACTAACAGACTATCAGAAAATAAAGTAATGTACCATTGATTGAAACGGGAGTGGTTTGACAATTGGAAATGCAAGACCCCTGCTGCTGCAAACCTTTTTTTCCTTTTCATATATACACCAATCGTGTTCAAGTCTCTGCGATCCCGGGCTTAGAATTCAACCTTCCACGAGGACTATGTCCACCTAGATTTGTAGACTTGTAGAAAGCACACGAAAGAAGATACTTCACCGAAACCTTGTATTAAACCCTAACCCTAAATCCTAATAGATTTTATATTAAACCTCCTTTCCTCGCTGTTGAGATTGTCAATGTTCCCATTTTTTCAGGGATTTTATAATCTTAACACTCGCATGCTATATACGTAGTCAATCAGGAAACCAGTACTAGTACCCCTACATAAAATAAGTCCTCCATTGCATTAAATTGGTGTTAGAGAGGTTGCTCCTCTGCAATCATTCATTGCATAAAAAAAATATAAAAAAAATAAAAAAGTCCTCCATTCTAATAAGCAAGAAATAAAAGTTGATTTACAAAACCAATTTGAATCAGCAACTTACTATCTTTCACTGTTCTTTGATTGTGTCCGTGACAAGCTTTATTCAATTTCAACACCTATCTATCTAAACGCGAAGATTGTAAAACGAAAATGAATCCACAAGTTGCTAAATTACATTAATTCACATGTGTATGCAGTTCCATCTTCAAGCACTAGCGAGGATATAGTTCGGTATAGGAAACCTCATTGTCCGACGCTTTGGCAGAGTTGCTCTTGGATCGATCGGATGACCCTGTCACCCCTGAATTATCCTCCCAACCCAAACGCATGTCCGATCCAACATTGCTATGCATGAAAAATGCTGGTTGTGAGGGTAGTGGGAGACTGAGAGAGTAGCTATTAAGCATGAGGATGATAGATGCCATGGTTGGCCTATCAGCTATATTATCTTGCAAAGCGCCTCTGCAAAGCGCAATTACATGAACTTGATCTTTAGAGCTTTCCCCGCTGCCATAGGAAGAATTGTAAAATCCATAGCCGTTACCGTTGCTAGCGGGAAGAGAGGAGAGAAGCGTTTTGAGGTTTTCTTCATACGTGCTATTAGGTGTGTAATTGCCTTTGTCATCTACGCATTCATTGTATAGAAAAGCAAGGGTTTGAGGGATGATGGTCAGGAGTAACAGAATGAGAGAGAGTAATATCGATGGAAATCTAGAGGAAACCATTGGCTGCCGGGGACTGTGTTAGTGTTTCCCTTGGTATATGTGAGTTGAAAGGTTTTATATGCCGTACGGTGTGTATACTGATAATAATACAAGTCAATTAACAAGGTCCACAAGGCACTATAGCCAGCTCACTGCAATCACAGCCAAGCAACGACCAACCACTCCATGAAGACAAGTAAAAAGTCTCAAATTAATCCTGCATATCTCATCATTCTTTCTCAGTCGATTTTGGCTTCCTTGTTATGTTTTGGCCCAACGACTTTTCTTCCTGCCTAAAACCAATTAAAACATATCGATCACATCTTTTTGTAATCCCATTTGTATATCAATGCATCTTCACTATAAGACGTTTCAGGGTTTCTTGGTTATCTTGGTTATATATCGAAACCACAGCTAACTTTTGTTTTTCTGTGTACTATTCTTTCACTATGGATTTGGATCGTAATGCAACAGTGACAAGTCTCATTCAGGTAGGTATATATGCAAGACCTTTTCTAATTAAATTAATATAAATCTAGCTAGTTATGGCCTGTCTGTTAATATTTTTAGGAAATTTGAGATGGAGATCGTAATGGACAGGAAATTGATCTGCATGATCAAGTATACTTGTTGCCTCTGAAAATCACCTCGACTAAGATAGCCGAGAGATCAAGGAACAAACGTCTTTCTTGGCAAAAAGGTCAAGTATGCAACTGTAATATAATGTGTTTTTTTTTTCTGACTTATCAAGCAATTGTTGGTCGAGGAAGGATGTTTGTTTAAGTATGAGTGAGTACTTAGATCAAGGACTTGGTGGCTGAAGGTTGGGTGAATTAGGTGTGGCTGTGAGAGTATGAGTGAATATGAATTGTCTGGTCACAGGGCTTAGGTCAATTAGATCCAAGTACAAATGAAATTCTCAATATTGATAGCTACTATGCGACTACGGATGGTAAATAACATGATCAGATAAATAAAGCATAAAGGAAATAGAAAGCAAATAAAAGACAATAATAATGACGCTGAAATCTAGAACGACTGAACAAATAAACAAAACAAGTTGAAAATTATTAACTATTGTTTGAAGGAGAACAACGAAAACAATTCAAAATCGATACTAGGCAACAAAAAAGGTAACGTGAATGAAATTGTAACTAGCAGAGCTAACTAACTAAGGAAGCAAACGAGCATTCTACCTAAACAAAGGGTAAAACGAAAACAAGAAAAGCTTGATGACTTGAGTTTCTGGAGTTGTGTGTCTCTTGATCTGTCGATGCTTCTATATATAAAGGCTGAAGTGGTTGAGTCCTTCTTCCATGCAGCTGCATATACTTCAATCCAGTTGATGTACCCGGTTTAATCGGTGCATTAGAATACTTCAACAAATAGGAGTTAGGAATGGCAAAAATCCCCAGTGGGGTGGAGCTCCATTGGATACATGCCCCTAATGGGGGGAGAATTCGGGGACAAATGGGGAATAGGGAGGGGATGGTATTGTGATCCCCATCTCCAAACCCACCCCAATAATATATACATATATTTAATTTATATATATTTTTTAATATATATATATATTTTAATATATATATTAATTTATTTTTTTATAATATAATCACAAATATATACATTTACTACTTTACTTTAGTAGCTACACATTTACTTTAATGGTGTTTTGACTTTTGCACTCACTGAATTATGAATTTAATTATGAATTTAGTCATGTCTTAATTTTACTTGTTGTAGATTTTGATTTTGAAAAAAAATGCAATATGAGAAAAAAATTATTTTATTTATTAAATTCTTATTGGGAATTTGGGGCGGGTTTGGAGGCTTAGTCTCCAGTAGCGATGGGAACGGGGAATCCCCAATATATTTTTATTGGGGATTGGGGCGGGAATGGGAGTGGAGATGACCCCGGGGATAGGGATGATATTGTGATCCTCATCCCCAACCCGCCTCATTGCCATCCCTAATAGGAGTGTAGTTCTCATGTGTGACAAGTGGCCTGTCAATTATCATGCATCAATCTTCCCACTTCTTGTAATGTTATACATGATTAATCAACGTTGATCAATTAGTAAATTAACATTGCACCACGTCTTTGTTGGAGAGTCCTAACTGATCCATGAAGCCAATTAAAGTCCTTTAATTATCTTTCATATCTCTCTCTTTATTTGGATATGTATATACCACCCTAGCCAATTCTAACCCAAACTCCTAGATTGTTACGTGGAGTTATCACATTCGAGAGGCAGTTCTAATTAACATATATGCATCTTCTAACCTCTTCAAACAAAGATGTTGATAATTAGAAGATTATTAATAATTATATATCAGGACTCCTCCCTCCAACGGCTATGACTTGATGAAATAGAGGTTGATAAACCGGGTGTAAACAATACTATATGGGAGATGCCTGCTTGTAGTTCAATGAGTTTGCTTCAAAATGTGAGATAGTTCTATGATCTGTTTTCCTTGTGACATAGAAAGCATATATAGTAAGCTAACCCTAAAGCTAAAGTACCTCATGGAGAGTGATTAATTCTATATATTTTTGAAGTTTAGATGCGTTGCTCAAGCATCTCATCCCAAAACTAGTACCCAAACTAAATCAAGGTGCATATATATAGTATTTATTATTCTGGTATAGTATTTATTGAGTAGCTCCGGCGGGTTGGAGTTTGGTTCCGGGCTTTGCTCCGGGTTGGGGCTCTGACGCCGTCGTTCAGGCTTCTCTTCTTCTTCTTTCTTTCTTCTCCCCCCCCCCCCCCCCCCCCCCCCCTCATTCTGGTAAAATGCGTAGGAGGCCTCCAACGTTGTCCATGTTGTTGCGGTGGTTTGTTTCTCCAAAAAATTGGCCGATTTCAATATGGGATGTTGCTAGTAGTGATTGTTTTGTTTATTATGATTTGGTTGGGCAATAATAAGATTATTGGGGGGCAAAAAAATGATTATTGGAAGGCAATAATAAGATTATTGGGGGCCAATAAAAAAATTATTGCGGGGTAATAATAAGATTATTGGGGGGCAATAAAGTTGGACGCCGGATTCCGGTCACCGGTCCGATCACCAAAGTCCGGTGGCTGATCATCGGAATCCGGCGGTCGGTTAACAGAATCCTGCTGCCGGTCACCGGAATCCCGCGACAACCTACTGGAGTCCGGCAAAGTCTCTCTCTAAGTGATAAAGGAAGAGAGGGCAAAATTGTCCTAAAAATAAACAAAAAAGAATAAAAAATAACTTAATTGGGTATTATGGCAAAATATATATATATATATATCTATATATATAAAATATTGTGTAAGTGGGCAATCTCTTATAGTGTTTGGGTAAGTGGGGTTAATTAATCTCAAAATTGTGTAAATGGTCATTATCCCAATAAGAAAATAAAGTTAAAAAGAAGATTTGAAAAATTCAAGAAACTCATCTATATGAAATATGCATGCACTAGAAAATGTTCTCATGTTTATTAGTGTAGTGTTGATTGATGGTTGGGGAGGAGATGTTGGTGATGAGTTACCTCCGGGGGTAGTATTGATTGGTGGTTGGGGAGGAGATATTGGTGACACTACTAGAATTATATTATTAGACATCGCATGTTTTAAATCGGTCAGACTTGCCCACGATGTAAAAAAGTAATCTAACATCGTTTTACGAAAATACCGATTTAAATGTATATTATTAACATCGGTTCTTAAAATGACTGGTGTTAAAAATTTTGTTCGAAAATTTGCAGGAACCTATTTTTGCAAAAAGCGCTAAGTTTTTAAGTGAAATGAAGAAGTGGAGAAAACTTTCACACTTAGAAAAAAATTGCGCCCGACCCCAAAACTGAAACAGATTGAAAACCCTAATGTTACTCTCGCTCGACTCCTTCATTCTGAGCTCACCCCAAAATAGATCTCCTCCCAAACTCAATCTCCATTCTCAACCCGACCCCAAACTTGACCTCCTCCTCCATTCTCTAGCTTAGACCCGGACCCATCCTCCTCCGCCTTTCTCCGCATCCGCCTCCGCCTCCGACCCCAACCTTAACCCCCTCCTCCTTTCTCCTTCTTCGTCTCAGAAACAATGAACGCTAAGAACACCCCCACAGAGACCACCGGCGAGTCTCGATTCCTGGGAACCATCTCCGCCTCATCGATTCGAAACCTCCACCCCAGATCCATCTCAACCAAGCATGAAAAATCCTTCTTCAGCCCCAAAATTGCCACACCAAATGCCGAAAAAGCCCCTTTCACCTAACCCTTACATCCAAGCTGACCACGATTCAGCTTTCGCTACCAAGCCGCTACCAGTACCGTTCGATTTGCCCAAATCTCCGACCTCTGCCGCTCAGAACATTCCGGTGAAGGTACTTAAGAAATGGAGTAGCTTATTTACTACTTTATGTTCTATAATTTGAAATTGGAGCGTGAATTTGGAAAGTTGAGTCTCGAAATTGTTTGATTTGCATAGTTTAATAGGTTGCATGAACTGATTTTTGAAATTTGATACAAATAGGTAGACCTGAGATTTTACTTAGGTGGTAGCCCTCAGTTGAGCTTATAGCTACTAATGTTTTTTTTTTCCTCAAATAAGGTACTAATTTGTTTAGATGTTCTGATATTAATACCACTGGAATTGGAAATAGACCCGAGTATAAATTAGAGTTTGAACTTATTTGAATGAATTCCAATTGTGTTTTTGTTTTTGTGATTTAGGTTTGTTCCGTACTTCATTCAGCCTGGATGTTGATGTTGCATGATGAAGACTTGAAAGGATTACTAATTCAAAGAACACAGGTCTGCAATGCAGCTATTAGATTTCAATTGATGGGCAATTGTAGTTTCCGTTTAAAATTTGATTTGGGTATTGCTTAGCTTCATCTGGGATTGCTCGGTTTGCGATCGGAAGTGGTGTGGTGTTCTCCTGCAGTTTGTATTGTCTTGCATGTATGATTTGCTCATTGTTTTTTTCATTTTCTGCAGTCATAGGTTGTGGACTATTAATTTGGTACAGTTTTTCATGATTGATCTCTTTCGAGTTGTTGGGTTGTGCGAGTTGTTTGAAGGTAAATATTTTCCTTTCCTGTGATGGATTTTGGATGTGGGATTGGTTTACAAATGGAAATTTCAGGTTTTACCATGTCATTTTAGTATCTTTATATTCTGCAAAGTTTGTTACTATCGAGTGTCGTTCTTGGCCTCTCATGGAATTTGATTGATATCTTGATGCATTTTCATTTGAACAAAGATAGGAGATGGGATGAGATTGTATCCTCTTTGAAATTGGATGGGAGGACTCTCAATTTTCCGGATTTTCTTCTAAAGCTTGATGCACTCTCTCTGTTTCATTATGAACCCATTTACTTTTATAGGGGACTTGATAAATTGGCTTCAGTGCCAGGTATTGGAGTTAATCCAATAGCTTACCCAAGCCTTTTGGATACTACATTCATATGTTTGGCAAAATTTACGCAAAGTGTGTGGTGTTAACTGCTTAGAAGTTTTTGGTTTCAATTAGATCTGCATCTTCTTTCTTGCACATAAGATATTTTGTATTTTAGAGCTTATGAGGTTGAAATTTGCAGATCTCACTATTAATATTGAGCATAACCTACAAATGGAAATGAAGTGCACAAGCCATTCGTGTCAAATGGTAACAAATGTTGATGATGGGCCTGGAGAGAAGAAGATGCTCAAGGAGAGCTATTCTTAATCAATGTCGACAGGTATATATGGTATAGTCACCTTTTCTTTTACAACTTTGTAGATTTGTCATCATATTGCAATTGCACATTGAACTGTTATAATTCAACCTGATTTTGCATATAGGTTGATTGTGCCGATGGTTTCTATTTATCATGAACAAAGACTAAAGTGTGAAGTTTGGTTTCCTTTTTGATTTACAAAGCTTCCATTTTTTTTTTTTTTGGAAAAATAAGCTGTTCAATATAGTTAGATCTTGCTAAATGGTTTGTTAAGCAGGTTAAATTACTGGAACTTCCTCAGACTATATCAATGCAGGCTAACAAGGGAAGCCTCAGACTTCTAGGTTATGGGCTATGACATTGAAGAGCCAACAAAGAAAAACCAATTAAGTGAAAAAGGTTACCATGAAAAAGAATTGACTCAATTGAGACTATAATTGTAATAAATTTTGAGCGGTTTTTTTTCTTTCTTTTTTTATTATTTATTTTACCTTGGTACATTGTACGGTGAAATATAGGAAATTAGAAAGTTTGATCTTTGTTGTTTTATAGTGAATTTAGTTTAATGTTTTAATTTTGTATGCAATGATATGCAAATTTTATGTTTTCTTTATGAAGACCTCAATTAAAAGAATACTCGTATTAAAAGATGTTTAAGTTGCACACGCATTATGCGTGTGTGTTGCTTGCTTGTGTTTTCAAATTTTCTAAATAGGATAAAGATGCATGCTTTTCTCCTACTTTGAGTGTATATGCTTATAGATGTTAAGTAGCTTCCTATAGTGATGCCATTTGTGCATATGTATATTCAGGGAACTAGTAAAGGATTTCGTTGTTGTTGGCACTGCATCAGCGTGCGTATATGGTGCTTGTGAGGCGATGTTCAAGCCTGACATGGTTTGTTTCTGCACTCAACTAATCAAGATTCGTAATTTGAACTGCTTGTATTTTTCTGTATATCAGGTTTTTTAGTTTTAGATACTTTCGACCATCATATATGTTCAATACAAGTAACTGTCAATAACTTGGCTACTCCATAAATGTCATAGTGCCAATTGTAATTTATACTTGGAATTTTTATTTAACTTTGAGTTATTTATTTACTTTTGGAATTTTGTACGCTATGGTGGGAATTCTTATCTCTTTGATCTGAATACATTATAATTCCCATTGGCTCAGGATGCTGGACTTTTTTTACCTATACATGGTTCTGCTCCTGATATTGCTGGACAGGTTGGTTTTCCTGCACATCAAATTATCTTGCTCTTGGAGTACAATGCGATTTAAATATGAAACGGTCCAACATGCAGGATAAGGCTTTTGCCTTTAGCAATGGTTCTCAGTGCTGCTATGCTATGCTTTCAATGCCTCTTTTTTCTTTTTTGGTTTTGCTTGATATTTGTCTGAGGGTTTGTAAATGTTTATTTTGCTTGAACTTGACAGATTAAAGTTTCAAACTTTGCACTTATTAGTGCATTTATGACGGAGTTGGAAGCTGTACACCTGTTATCCAGGTTTATATGTGATCCTTTTATTGGAAATTCTACATGATTTTCAGATTATTTGAGTACTGATTTTATCAAGTGTTGCTGGACAGATTTCAGTCTAGATTGTGTTCAGATGCTCATCAATAATATCTACATTTGTAGGATTTTGATGTATGCTGCAGATAAGTGACACATGACCTTGTTTATGCAATTTGTATGCAGAACGTTAGAGTCAACTAGCTGTCAGTCTGCTGATCAGGTGGAAGCAACATTAGTTAACAAAGGAGCCAGAGTAATATCCGAAGAATCAACCTGTTGGTGTTGTGCTTATGCGGGCGTGGCTGGCCAGAGATAGCCAATACATGGGAACCCTTGGAGAATCTCCAATCTGTCTCTGATGTTATAGAAGCATTTGAAAAAAGGTATTATTTTGTTTCTGTTTCTGTTTTACGTTCCAGTTACTTCCAAGTCTTTATATTGCTAGTGTTGGCCTCTATAGATAGTCCATAGGGTTTCCACACTAATTATCTTCATTAGCTTGTTTACCCAATCACTGTGCCTTGTGTGTTGTTTATATATTTCTAGTGGGCGGTAAAGACACGGAAATCATATAGCCAAAATCAAATTGATGAGGTGCGCATTGAATTGGTGATTATATACAGAGTTTGATGTAGGACTGTGACTGCCAAGATGTTTTTTGAGTAAGGCTAGCTAGTTTTGGCTTTGAAGCAAATCTTGGTGTGGAACTTTTGTACATTGTTGCTCATATGTTTCCAAGCTAGCTTTTGTAAGTTTAGGGGTTTATTTTCTGAATTATGTTGAATCATGAATTTGGAAAGAAAATTAATGGAAAGCCCCTAATTTTGGATGATGAGAAATGCAATTTTTTTCTTAGCAATAGCTAAATGCAAACTTTTCACATCATGCTTGTCAAAATGAAGTGAAGTATATTAAAGCAAAATAAAACAGTAATGCCAAGGAAAACGAAGTCAGTTGAGAGATTAGAAATCAGTATCAAAAATGAAATCGATGTCCTATGATTATCAATATATCGAATTGTAACTCAAAACCGATGTAATCAAAACTACTGTACATCGATTTCTAATCACCAAACCGTAATCTATTATGAACATACAAATCACCTACCATGGAGCAAACCGATGTGTGGTCAAAAGGTGAACATCGGTTTTACGAACAAACAATACTCATGGGAACTGATGTCTACAAGTGTACTGGACATCGCTTCTGGAATAGAAATCGATGCAAATGTTCAAGTAGGTATTGTTTGACATATACTTTTTTAAGCATAAAATGTGAAAATATGAAGAATTAGACATACCTAACATACAAAAATATGATGATTATAACGATTATACATCGATTTGTTTTTTAGAATCGATGTTGGTTGTTGTCTGGGACATCGGTTGAAAACGCGCTTATACTGATGTCTATACTTTTCTCTACACCCACTAAGACATCGGTCGAAAATTAGTTTAACATCGGTCCAGAATCGATGTCTATGAACAAAATTCTAGTAGTGCATGATGGTGATGATGGCAGTGGTACCACATTTGCTGGATCAATGAAGCTCCTAATCTCATACCCAAAATTACAGCTGGGCCTAATAATTCTCCCACCTATCTTTCCATATATAGCAACATGCCGTGTATTGTCCGAAAGCACCCTCCAAGCAATCACTGCACTCTTTCTCTGACAAATCTGGCGTGCATTGAGTAATTGCAAATATATTTTGGAAAGCTGAGCTGGTGGTCGTGTTTCTGATTGCAAACTTACGAAGAGGACCGGCCGAAGCAGCTTGACTCCTCAGGCTTTCCAATAACTTTTCAAGCTGTTGAAAGAAAGCTTTTTCGAGAGATTATGATACGTCTTGAACATTGTACAGAGCGAAATTAGGCGTAATTTCCAGGGGGGCATAGATAGATCGGTTTGAGTACCGTAACATGCAATTGTCGTACCAACTACCAACCAATAGCTTCCTTCTGGTTAGGACAAAGCTGTGTGAGACCAACTCTGGAGTCGTTAAAGCAACTACGGCAATCATCGGTGGCGATGTCTCCTCTACAGTGTCCGATTGCATAAACTCGATTAGGGTTTTCGCCATAGGAGGAATAGTAGAAGCCGTAGCCGTTACTATTATTTGTGGCCGGAAGGGAAGTGAGTAGGGTGTTGAGGTATCTTTGATAGGTACTGTTAGTGGTGTAGTTGCCTTTATCGTTTAAACAGAAATGGTTCAGAAAAGCTGGCTGAGCAAGGGATTGAGTGAACATGAGTATCAGAACACCAGAAGAAAGGAAGAAAATAAATCTTGAGGAAACCATTTCCAGCAGTGCATCTGTTGCTCTTTGAGCTGAAGCTAATTACGTCTGGGCTTCTACGAATAATAGACCAGCAAATTATCCAAGGAATGATAACAGAACATATGGATATTTAAGATGGTGGGTGGCTGACATCCTAAACCCGCAACTTTGCATAGTGATTTCAGTCGTCCTAATTAACCACTCGTTGTTTTCGCTCAAATCATTATTGGGAAATTTGGTCCATTCTTTCCCAAATTTCGTTATAGAAGTTCCCAAATTTGGTCCATTCTATAACGGAAATATTAAGAAAAGAGAAAATTTTACAAATAGTATTAGTACCCCAAATAAAATCCATTCATCATTTTGGTACATCACGTTTCAAAACTATCATATTAGTATCTCAACATTTAAACCCGACACAATTTTAATACATTCTGTTTAAACCCAACATTTAAACCCGACACAATTTTTTTTTTATTCAATTCTTACCCTCCTAATCACAAAACTCTCTCTCTACCATTTTGCTACTCTCATTACTCATTAATACTCTCTTCAAATGGTACGCATCTCTCACTCTCTCATTCATTCAGGTTTTGATTGTTATGGGTTTGTTTATTTTTGGATGATTACTGCTCATATATGCTTCCCTATCTCTGTTCCTAATTCATAAAGAGTTTCTATTGGAACCTCCAAATTTGCTCACTTGACCTCACTCTATTTTGAATTATTAAATGACATATATAACCTACTATAAAATGACTATTAAGGACAATAATTATACCAAAAAAATATTATATTTATTTTATGTAGACTTTCTAATGCAATAATATTAGATTGTATTCCTTATTATTTTCCTTATCTATTTTCATTTTCCAATTTCACTACATACTCATTAAAACATTCATATATATTTAATAAGAATTAAATATATAAAAATGTAGTAAGATCATGTGACATAAAAATGTATGATATATATGTTGAACGCATATTGGTGAGGGAAAACAAAATAATTCCTCTTGATTTATGACCTAAATCTAAGTCAATCCATTATATTTGCAAATATATATATATAATTAATCATGTGGTACAAAAAATACAGGAAAAAAAATAAACATTAAAAAAACGAATGTTTTTTTTTTTTGAGAATGAATACAAATGATTTCTTCATTTTTTTATTTTTATTTTGCACAGCTAAAATAGAAAAAATAATATAAAAAAAAACATAATAGTTCATGGCATTTTCTTATTGATTAGACATTAATTTTTGAAACTCAAGTTTGATTAAGAAATGTATATTTAGTTAAGATTTATAGAGTGATTAAATCATTGAAATGACTAAATTTTTTATTTTAAAAATAATAATTTGTTTGCAAATTATATGAGTGAGGTTATTTGAGGAAGTTTAGTGAGGTTTAGTGAGTAAATTTAGTATTTGAAAATTTGATAAGAGGTGTAAAAATCATAGAGGTCAAGTGGGTAAATTTGGAGGTTCCAATAGAAAAACTCATTCACAAAAGTTTCAGAGATCAAAACCCATAAACCATTATTGGGTTTTGTCTACTATGTGTTCATCTCTTTGGTCATTTTTGTTAGTCTCGCACAAAGCCAAAGTTTGAATCGTTCCGACTAACAAAGAAACAACATTGACCACCTTTAATTTCCGAACCTGGGCTATTTGGTTGTTTTCCAACCAGAGCCAATTGATCTGGTCACCTTGTAGGAGGATTTGCGAAATAGATCCATGCCAGCTCTGTCATTCTTATAGAGATGCTGGCTATTTCATAGGCTCTCTCATTGGCCTTGGAAAAAAGATGGGACAAGATTGAAATTGAATGATAATCAAGTGATGCTATTGATGCAATTAGGAGAAGGAAACATTCAAAATGGGAAGTTTACCCAATTCTCAGTCAAATCAAACGAAAACAAGACAGATTTTCCAAATTCAATGGAGTTGGGTTAACGAGAGGCAGCTAATTGCTTGGCCTCACTTGCCAGGCGCAGGTTGTGCGATGATGAGGCATGGGTCATCAAACCCCCAACCTCCCTCATCCTCATTCTTTCGCGGCGACGGGGACTGTGTTGTCGCCGGCAGAGGTTGAAGACAGAGGCAATGACTTTGGATTCAAATAGCTATAAACATGGAAAGACGGGTTCGGGTTCAGATTCTTCTTTGGACTTTGGGGGAGAGAGAGAGAGACAGAGAGAGAGTATTATGTGATTAAGAGGGGAAGAAGACGGGAAAAAAAAACATAGAAAATGAAAAGACAAAATTGCCCATGAAATAGTTTACACAGCAATGAAATTAACGCCGTTATAGGCGGAGGGTATGAAAATTACAAATGTTGAGGTACCAATGTGATAGTTTTTAAATGTGATGTACCAAAGTGATGAATGAACTTTATTTGGGATACTGTTTATAAAATTTTCTCTTAAGAAAATATAGCCACAATGTAACAGCAAGTCCACTCGTGGGTCACCAGGTCACCTACTATTCACTGCTTTTTATGTGTATTTTCACTCTCTGGGTCACGGGCACAGTGTATTTCTTGCCCTGGGTCACTTTCTGGGTCACCCTGGTGACCTGCAAGCTGACCTGGTGACCCAAGTCTTATTGAAAACTGTGCCCGTGACTCAGAGAGTGGAAATAAATACTAAAAAATAGTGAATAGTAGGTGATCTGGTTGGAAGTGGATTCAAAGTTAGTTCTTCACTTCCTTCGCTCTCCTACCTTAGTGCCTTGGCAACTAAGAGTAGAGTGGAGGAACTGCTTGTACCGGATTTCGCAGATGGAGTTTCGCTCTTCTCATATTTTTTTGTCAAGGTAACCGAGTTGCAGATGCTTTGGCAAATGAAGGGATAAATTCATCAAGTTTGACGTGGTGGGACTTGCCCCCTGATTCGGTTATCTCTTTTTGTAATAGCGATTGGTTGGGGCTTCCCAACTTTCGGTTCTGTTAGTTTTCTTCGTTAGTTGCAAGTTATATGTTTGTTTTTTGTTTCAAGTGGGCTATGATTTAGGCATCTCCTACTTTACTATTTTTCTTTCCCTTTTTTTAATAAATTATCCTCGCTCCGTCAGGGTTTAACAAAAAATAAAAAATGTGACCTAATAACCCAACGGGTGAACTTGCTCTAATTGAACACTTTGCAATTAAATCTTGATATTACGATCGAGACAGGACTTCTTTTATTGATTTTGAATTTAAATGATGATCGAGACGGGACTGCTTGTAATCCTTGGTATACCCTTTGAATTTGGACTGATTGATTGAAAGTGTGAAACGACAGCGGTAGTTGATGACAACTGACCGGAAATGCAAGAAATTTAATATCAAAGGGTCCCCTGCTGCTGCAAACCACATCTTATTCGTCCACCAATTCTGGACAAGTCTCCATGAGTTAAAAGTTCAAAATATATTAGCGAACATCTATTTCGGGCTGAGAATTCAAACTTCGACGAGGACTAATGTCCACAAAGACTTGTAATCTTGTAGAAAGTCGATCACACCAAAGAAGATAATTCGCCGAAACTTTGTATTAAATTTTAACCCTAAAGATTTTAGATTAGACCTCCTCTTGTCGCATGCTATATATATATTGTCGATCAGGAAATCACTAGTACTCCTACAGAATGGTCAGGTAGGTTTTATATATATTCTTCATTGTAACAAGCAAGAAATAAAATTTGATTTACAGAACCAATTTGAATCAGCAACTTACTACCTTTCACTGTTCTATGATTATGTCCGTGACAAGCTTTGTTCAATACGTACCTAAACACGACGTCAGTAAAACAAAAATGAATTCACGAGTTGCTAAATTACTTTAATTCACGTGTATGCAGTTCCGTCTTCAAGCACTAGCGAGGATATAGTTCGGTAAAGGAAGCTTCATTGTCCGATGCTTTGGCAGAGTTGCTCTTGGATCGATCGGACGACCCTGTCACCCCTGAATTATCCTCCCAACCCGAACACATGTTGGATCCAACATTGCTATGCATGAAAAATGCTGGTTGTGAGGGTGGTGGGAGACTGAGGGAGTAGCTATTAAGCATGAGGGTAATAGATGCCATGGTTGGCCTAGCAGCAACATTTTCTTGCACGCATAACAAGCCAATGTGGATGCATCTCATTATTTCAGTTCTTGAACCATTCCGTAATGTCGGATCTACTAGATTTGAAGCCGTCCCTTCCCTCCAACTTTTCCACGCCTGCAATAGTTTGAAAAGTTGCAGAATGTACCATGGTTAAAATTTAATCTTCTTTCTTTCTATGCATTCTATTGTGGTAGACACCAAATCATTTTTTTATGGTCTGAAAATATGTTACTTACGTACATAGCTTAAAAGATGTTCCACATCCTCTCCTTGACGGAAGCAATTATTTTTCTGTCCACTTACCATCTCCAAGACTACTACACCAAAACTATAGACATCGGACTTAACAGAAAAGTGTCCATGTAATACATATTCTGGAGCCATGTATCCACTGTATGTCAACAAGATCAAATAGGAGGTTAGCATTGACGAGCATATCTAAAAATAGTGGAAACAACTGTTATATATAGCATTACACAATATATTGTAATATAAAACCATGTAGCCTGCAGGTCAAGTACTTACTAAGTCCCAACAATTCGACTCGTATTGCCTTGAGTTTGATCAAGCTGGAACAACTTTGCCATGCCAAAGTCTGATATTTTAGGATTCATTTTTGCATCTATTAGGATGTTACTGGCTTTGAGATCACGGTGTATGATCCTGAGGCGAGAATCTTCATGAAGATAAAGAAGCCCTCGAGTAATGCCTACTATGATTTTATAGCGCATAGCCCAATCTAAATGTTCACGCTTGATACGGTCTACATATCAATGCAAAAACAAAGACTATATGTCACAATGGTTTGCTTCATGTTACATACTTATAATGAAAAATTTAAGTTAAAAGGGGGGAGGGGGGGAAAGAAGAAGAATTGAAGCCATACCAAATATGATGTGATCAAGACTTGCGTTAGGAACAAACTCATACACAAGAAGTCTTTCGTTTCTTTCCAAGCAAAAACCAAGAAGCCTCACTAAATTCCGGTGCTGAAGCTTGGCTACTAACAACACTTCATTTTTAAATTCTAAATTTCCTTGCCCAGAATTTATAGAAAGCCTTTTTACTGCTATATCTTCTCCATTGAGAAGCGTACCCTATAAAATATATACCCGAAAATAATGAGTTTCATTGTTATTTGGATATTAATTTTTAATAATTGTTTGATATTAAGCAATTCTCATAGTTACCTTGTAAACAGAACCAAATCCGCCTTGGCCAAGTTTATTTGCTTCAGAAAAGTTATTTGTTGCAACTCTGATGGTGTCAAAGTCAAATTGCAAGGAATCCGCAGTTCTAATTTCATTGGTATCTTGACTGTCTTCACCTGAGGAACAACTTAACAAAATTCATTTAGGTTCGTTCCCTAAAATTAAGTTGTAAGACATAAGAAAATTAAGAGTATTATGTATTGAGTAATACATCTGTTCACCCGAAATCATTTGTTTCTCTACCTGCAGGGAGTATTTCAAGTTTTTCCTTTCTCTCATTCCTTGCTTTTAAGCAAACGTAGAGGGATATAATTAGCACCAGAGAGATAACGATTGGCACAACAATAATGATGACAGTTCGAGATCGCGATTTATCATTCTTCAGTCCTGAAAAATTCGTAAAAACAAAAATTTTATGGGAACATGTATGATAATTAATGTCCTTTCTAATTAGTTACTTGCTTGCATATTTAAAATTAAGAAATAAATAGGATACATGCTATACCTGCGGGAGTTGTGGAATTATTTGTTGTTGGCTGAGGAGATATTGCTGATGACTGAGATATTGTTGATGGCAGTGGTGGCGATGGCAGCACCACGTTAGGGTCAAAAAAACGGAAGTCTTCATATCTGAAGTTACAGCTGGGTCTAATGACTCTCCCACCTTTCCTCCCATCACAACAGGTTGGGATGTCTACAAAGGCACCGTCTAAGCAGTCATTGCACTCTAGCTGGGACAAATCCGGCGTACACTGTACAAGTGCATATATTGTTGTGACACCTGGAGCGCTGGCGTTTCCAGTTGCAAACTTAATAAGGGAACCATCTTTTGCGGCTTCGCTTTTTAGGATTTTGAGCAACTTCCTTAGCTCTTGGTTGAAGCCATCCAGGCTTGACGCTGAGACGTTAAATGGGTTCACTAAAGAGAAAAAAGGCAAAGTTTCTAAGGTTCCATAAATGGAGCGGTTTGAATAGCGAAGCATACAACTGTCGGACCAACCAATAGCTTCCTTTTGGTTGGGACAGAGCTCTGGGAGAGCCTTTGTTGAATCATTGAGGCAGCTACGGCATTCAACCAGCGGAACATCGCCTCTGCAAAGCGCAATTACATGAACTTGATCTTTAGAGCTTTCCCCGCTGCCATAGGAAGAATTGTAAAATCCATAGCCGTTACCGTTGCTAGCGGGAAGAGAGGAGAGAAGCGTTTTGAGGTTTTCTTCATACGTGCTATTAGGTGTGTAATTGCCTTTGTCATCTTCGCATTCATTGTATAGAAAAGCAAGGGTTTGAGGGATGATGGTCAGGAGTAACAGAATGAGAGAGAGTAATATCGATGGAAATCTAGAGGAAACCATTGGCTGCCGGGGACTGTGTTAGTGTTTCCCTTGGTACATGCCTGTGAGTTGAAAGGTTTTATATATATGACGGTGTGTGTACTGATAATAATACAAGTCAATTAACAAGGTCCGCAAGGCACTATAGCCAGCTCACTGCAATCACAGCCAAGCAACGACCACTCCATGATGAAACACCTGTCTATAGCTTATCCCAGATCCAATAGTTAGAGACTCTAGTTAGTTAGCCTATACCTAGCGTCCTAGCCACTAGCTGATTATAAAGCTCAGCTCCTACCCGGAATGAAATCGATCAAGTCTACGCGCGTGCGTATATTTTGGATTTTTACCGAACTTTTTTTGTTTCTAATGTAAAGACTTGCACTTATATCTTCTCTTTTTGGAAGATCTTGGTGGATGACACCCAATTTTCCAGGTTTCCCTACAAGTTTTATCACAGCATATTCTTCTTCCTGAGGAGTATTAGTTGATATATTTCGCATTAATTTTTACGCACTAATTAACGTCCATAAACATTAATTTTTATTTTCTTTTTCCAAATCCAAACTAATTACCTACTGACAACGAGTAAAGTTTAATCACTAACTAATCTAACAGTAATTCGATTTAAACTTGTAAATCTCTGATCACGGATTCTTGATCTTATGGAAGAAAAATGTGGCTTTGGTAGATGGGCCACAGCTAGCTATTTTGTTTTGTTTTTTTTTTTTTTTCATAAAATATAGAGACAATTGGGACCACTTTTGTTCTGTGAAAAAATGTATGGAACCGCGTACAGAACATTTTTAATTGGAGCAGAAATGGGTACTAGCTCAATTTTTTTCCCAAAAGAATAAAGCATGAAAGGAGAGAGTGTAGCAGAAGTTTGATCGAGATGCACGACAGGAAGTAATTCATGACAAATCAAGTCAAAAAGTCAAACATTGGAGTAAAACGTTCATTTGGGTTCATAACGAATCAAACTTTTGGTCTTTTACTTTTGCATTCATTCATTGGATGACAATTGCACGGCAAAAGAACGTATCGAAATTGATGGGCAATAGCAACCCCTCAAATGATGGGCTTTAAAGCCGTCACAAACACTCAAGATTATCATTATCACCAATCCAACAACGGTGAGTTCTTACGTGTGGGTCCCCAGGAGTGGAAAGCCATCACAAGAATTGTGGTGACTTCATTATATTATTATTTTAATAAACATGAGTATACCATTTCTAATAATGGAGATTAAATATTTTTACTAATAAAATAATAAAATAAAAATAAATTTCAATTCATAATGAACTTCTTATCAATAAGTCACTTGATAGCAAAATAAAATACTCAGTGGTCTTCATTTCAACCTTGATCTTGACTAGCTTCTCCTTCACAAATGATTTCATAAGACAACAATACTTAGAGTAATGTTGCTACGGAGGCACGGAGGTTACAGACAATTAACTAATAACCTCATAGTCTCAGACTAAGACCAGCATCGGGAGATATTAACACAAGCTAGAAACTTAAGAAATATAAAAAGAAACTACTAGTTTTAGTACCTGAAAATCTGAAATACTAGTACATAGAAGCAAGTTCTTAAAATAATATAAAAAGTAGTAAACTATGCGATTTACCCAACCTGCCATGCTACACAAACAAGATCATTACAATAATAGGAATAAGGATGCAAAGTCCTACAAGTATTTCAACTCATCTAATCTTGTACGGTTTAAGAAATACATTCAATTAATATGTACTTCAGAAATCTGATCGAGTGATTTTTCATTTGATTTATAGCTAGTTACAAACTAGCTCAGTTACACCTGTAACTGCACCAGGGACATTCGTTGCATAACTAGTTGGGTTAGTAAAATTTCCAAATCCAATAGAATTTTTTTTTTTTTTTGGTAATGAACCTTGACCAGACGAGAAAAATTTATTAAAAAAAATAGGAAATTATATCAAGATAGGCGGGACAAAACCCTCACCCCGCAAAAAGACCAAAAAAAGGCAATGCGGCTTCTAGCAGGGACGGGCTTAAATTGCTGAACTCTAAGTTGAGGCTGTTCGCACCAAGGACCAAAATATCGAGTTTCGAGGAAATATCGATGGTCCCGGAAACGGAAATTTCGACGGAAATATCGAGGATATATCGATTTCGGTAAATAATCAAGAAAAATGATGGAAATTTGAAGAAAAACATGGAAATTTTAAGTGAAACTTCTAAATATGTTTATTTTATCAATTGTCTACTATATATGAAAAGAATATATTGAACAAGCTTCATTTCATAGTGACTTGTAGTTATTAAAGGAGAATAGGTATATATAGAATCACTGACAAACAACAATTATTGAATTTGACTTAATACATACTAAATATTTTTTATTAATTATGAAAATAAATTATAAAAAGCAAATACTCAGTAAACTTGAGTAACTAATTTTTTATTTGAAAATAAAAAAATGATAGATACTTGATGTAAAGGACTGTGAGTGAGGAAGTAGATACTAGATATAGAAAGAATGACATGAATATGTTGAAAATTTTTATATCTATAGAGTTAGAATTTCTAAAGATAAGTTAAAAAATATTGGAGTGAAGTCAAGTGAATGTAAAACTTATAAATTAATAGTTGAATTAAAAAAAGAAAGGATAATTTATAAAATTTACATGTTCAGAATATGCACCATATATACTAAAAAGATATAACAATAACCACAAAAGCAGCGCAGCAGAGGTGGTCTTGGTGCTCACTTAATTTATAAGTGGTCCGAGGTTCGAAACCACTGTCTGTACAATTTTTGAGAATTTTCAGTTTGGCAAGTTTCTTTTCACAAGGCCAGCAAGGGTTGGCAGGATTGGCAAAAGCAAGGTTCGAGTCTCAGAGTTGTCAATTTATCCCTTGTTGGTAGGTTGCTGAGTGTCAGGGTCTTACGGGACCTATGTGAACGCTGGTGAAACATGCCAAATTCACAGGTGTCTAAGTCATCTCGAGGCTTGATTGCGGATGCCTGTGGGTCCTACCACCTGACCACTTCAGTGTGGTAGTGTGGGCTTTGGGACGTTGCGGAGTCTGTCTACTCCCAATTGTAACCGGTTTGGGGACCAGATGTTAGTTGAGGTTCTGCCAAGACCTGCCTCGGGTAATCGGAGCAAACGGTCGATCATAAAGTTCTTAGGCCGGAGGGACCCCCTCCCAAATACTATTTGCCAAAAAAAAAAAAATTCTTTTCACAAGTGATGAGTCAAAAATTATATAAAGCTAGATATGCACCGTATGGGGTATTGGTGGGATATATTCACACCAATAAAGCAGTGATGCTCCACTAACGAAATGTATAGCGAGTCAATGAGATGAATAGGTAATAACAAACTCATGATAACGAACTCATGTTGTCACCATTAGCCGAAACGTGGGATGATATATAGATTAGTATCCTTAATCCAGATTTGTAGACGTATACATTAGCTTTTGATTAAGAATTAGAATTTCGCTTAGGATTACAATTAGTGATATTTTGGTCGATCGTGCTTGAGATTTTTCATAGGCAAACAATAAAAACTAGGTCTCACAAGAAATTAGTATTTAGCTTTTATCTCACATGAATTAGGGTTACTACCACTACCACCTTATTATCTTCACCCTAGCCATTCTAAGTCAAACGTTATGTGTTGCAAGATGCGACCATTTTACCTTTGTTAATTGAGGAATTTTAATATACACTCAATTTTGTAGCTGATTGCATTTAACTAATTAATTGCTTGCTTCAAGTAAAATTTCCTAAAAAAGGAACAAGATCAGTACAAATGAGATCAAATATCAACTTGCAATTTGTATGACTGCATATGCACGTATTTTTGTGCATATGCACGTATTTATGTGTATGCGTAGTACATATTATTTGAAAAGAAAAATAGAGTTACAATTTTCAGCCAATTCAATAGGATATCTCAGTTGTCTTAAGGGTCCAAATTCAAATAAGTAGAAATACGGACTTGCACAAATTTAAACTTCCTAGTTTGGCCCTTTCCTTCCTTCTCGTCCTAAAACAAGGCCAATGCTGATGATAAGCATAATACTAAAAGTAGCAATTGGAAGAACGATGATGGTGACACTTTTATCGTTATGTTACTTGTATTATTACCTGGAAAAAAAAAATCACAAGAATTGCATTATTAGCATTCTGCATGTGTTATCTAATCTGAGTCTACATACAGGGGAGATTGACAAAACAGAAAGTTTCATTATTTATTTTAAAATATTTTTAAAAATGACATTTCTGAGGTTAAACTGCCTACATTACCTTCAAATACAAATTATCAAAACTCTGAAAAGTTTGTATGGGTTTAGAGTGGATACATAATACATATACATAATCGATTTGAAATGCTCATTTATTAAAAAAAAAAAAATGCTCAATACTCATAAATTACTAAGGTGGACAAAATCCATTCATTTAATGGAAAGTATCCAATCTTTTTTGAAAAAAATTCGGAAAAGAGTGGTGTTGCTGACCAAAGAATTTATACTCAACAACCCTTAGATTTACATCCAAAGGTGGAAAACAAAACAACTCAACTTAATAATAATTCTCTCTGCCATTGGATGTAAGTGGTTGAGCATTATTTTCTTGGTCAATAACTGACCAGGTGAACATTTTAGTTTCGGAAAAAGAGTCCCAGATGATTATAAAATTGTGTGTCATTTTCGGAGGTCCCCAAAAGTAAATTAGCAAAGAAAAAATAACCCAATACCTTCTGTGGCTGTAGGGGGCGGAGTGGCTGCAGGGGACGGAGTGGCTGTGGCTGGAGGGGGCGGAGTGGCTGCAGGGGACGGAGTGGCTGCAGGGGGCGGAGTGGCTGCAGGGGACGGAGTGGCTGTAGAAATATTTATTAGCGAATCAGCTGAAGGCTCATAGAAAATTGCTTTCTCAAACCTCAAAATACAGCTGGGTTTAAGAACCCTCGCTCCATCCTTTCCTTCACAACATGAGGGAATTTCCTTAATAGAATCTTCAAGGCAGTCACTGCAGTTTTGCTTGTCCAGATCAGGACTGCACTGAGCACTTGCATAAATGGTTTGATTTGTTTCACTTCCTGCAGGGACAGGCGCATGTCCTGCTGCAAATTTCTTCATCGAATCCCCTGATGATGCATTTTGGCTCAAAGTTTCCAACAAGGGATTAAGCACCAGCTTGAAATCTTCAGGGTTTGACGCACTGTTAGGGCTCGACAACAACCAAGCGGGCTCGTCTTCTTCGATTCCGAACATGGTGATGTTCGAGTATCGAACAGTGCAACCCTGGGCCCATATGATTGCTTCGTGATGATCAGAGCAATTCTGTGAGAGATAGATGTTGGCTTGGCCGTAACAACTACGACACTGGTCTTGGGCAAGGTCTCCTCTACAGAGTGCAATTACATTCACTTTGTCGGTGCCAGTTCCCAGAGACAAATTGAGGAACCCGTAGTTGGCTTGGTTGTTGGAAGACAAAGAGACGAGGAGTGTGTTGAGGTTTTGTTTGTAGGTGGTGGTGGCATTAGTAGTAGTATTACAGCTCCAGCAGTAGTCAGCTGTGGTAGTGCATTGAGCGTCAACTATGACCGGAGCGACGATAATAGTGGCAAAAATGAAAAGCAGCGATGTTGAAGAATTCATTTCTGTGTTTAACCTCAGTGTAATATCAAGCAATGATTTTTTTAATTTTTTGGTTAGTAATATCAAGCAATGATGGAGTACCCTGTTTTATAAGCAAAAATTCCCTTGACAAACATTGACTCTATAATAGGTCATCAACCCTCTCTGACGTTGAAAATAATTTACATACGTATAACTGTATAAGCATTGATGTTACATCAATGAAGGTTTTTCGATACAGACATCAATGATGTTCTAAATTCTATGCTGGAAATTCGTAGGCAATTACGTTAACAGTTCTTTTTTTTCCTCCTTAGAGGTTCTTGGTCTAATGAGGCTGCTCAACGTGTAAGAAAGAGGAAAAGTCGAGAGAAGACTTTGACTGTGTCTTGCGGTCACGGTATTTGTTTTGTTCTTCTAGTAGCTTTCTTGTTTTAATGCCTACTTTGGAACCATCATTTCGATCGGAGAGAAGACTTGGACTAAGAGTGATCTCTGGTGTGGTGCCTCGAACGAAAAGTCATGCCTACTTTGGGACCATCATTTCGATCGAAGAGAAGACTTGCACTAGGAGTCTTCTTTGGTGTGGTGCCTCGCCCGAAAGGTCTTTAGTTTGATCAAATGATCGTTTACACTTTACATCACATATAGTAACCAATATATATTTTTATCAAATTTTGGGACCTCATTCCCTATATTCTCTGGTCTCATTTCGTTTGGTGAACTTGTTGAGGAAGTAGTTCCTGGGATGAGATTTTGAGAAATCAAGATTTCATTATGGTGTAACAATGAAAAAGTAATAGACAGTGCTCTCTAGTGTTACAAAATGAGAGGGGAAAATGACCTCACAAGGTAAAAGGAGGCTTTTAATTTCCCCTCCTTTTCTTATGAGGAAATATTTTAATTACCAAACATGAAAAATAATATTTTCTCATTCCTAAGTCTCTAATTCATAAAACAAGCAACAATTATTGATTAAATCTGTTTACCGATATTTTATATTGTCTTTTGAATTTTTTTTTTAACCCCACATGACCCATGACCTCCTAAATGAAAAGTGATTGTTTTACCATCCCCCAAACACACGCACCTGTCTTTTGAACTTAAAAAAAAAAAAAAAAAAAAACCAAATTACTGACTAAACTTTGTTAACACTATTTTTTCTTAAAACTTTCATGTACCATGAGCTCACAATTCATAAAGCATGATTTTTAGGGGGGGGGGGTTAAATTTGCACCCCCAAAATTGCAAACCACTCCCCCTTTCAATTTTTTAATAATATTTCATCCCAAGTCGTTTTGCACTTCCTAAAATGCCCTCAAAAGTCAAATTTTCTTTTTCTTCTTTTTGGGTCTTTTCTTCCCTCTCTCTCTCTCTCTTCTCCAAAATCACGACAACTCTTCCTCTTCTCTCTTCCTTCTCCAGACAACGACAGAGTCTCTTCTCCATTGAAAATTGACCAACCTCAACGACAGAGTTTCATTCTCTAGCTACCTACTCATAGTAATCCATCTCTGACTCTACAACTACCTAACTGGTGCGTTTGTTTTCCCGGATAAGTGGCTTGATAGGATTAAAAACCATATGTCTAGCTGTTTGGTAGTCTGGATTTCTATCCTGTTGAATAGATGGGATAAGAGGTGGATATAAACTTTGAGAGAGACATCGAACCCTATCGTGACCATCAACAACCACCAGCCTTCATCTTCATCAATTCTGGGCCGCTCCAAGTTGCTTTTCGGCGGCCAATCCCAATCAATTCTGGCCGTATCCGGCAAAGCCCAGCCATCTCCTGCCAAATTCGCCGACCTCTTCCTCATCTTGTATCTTAATTATTGGTTCCCAATACATCATCACGTCCTCATCGTCAACCTTACCATGATTGGTCGATGGTGAATTTGAACTCTACATTTTTGTTTTCTGTAATAACTCTCCGGCTAATTTTCGACAATCTCTAGGAAATTTTCGGCCCTCTCCGACCTCCATTACATCTGTATTCTTCGTCTCCGGCCATCTCCGATCCTCGAGCGAAGCTTATACTCATGCCATCTCCGATCCTCCATTACATCCCATTGCAGGCAGATACAAATAGCTCCGGTCTTGACAGCTGTTGACCAAAATGTATGACCTCCTCAGAGCCTCCTCCAGCTGCTCCAACGACTCTCGAGTCTCCAGATATCTCTTGAGCTACGAGATCTTGAGTTGCTCCAATAAATTCCCGATCAGCTTCAGATGCTGAGCAAATTGCCTGCAGTTCTTCTTGTGCATTCTCGCCGTGGCCGCCACCTTGACTATCATTCCTATCAGCTTCACGGTGTCGAGCCCTGTCAACTGAGCCACATTGGAGAAGAAAGAGAGAAGATGAAGAGTTGTCGTGATTAGAGAGAGAGAGAGAGAGAGAGAAGGAAGAAAAGACCCAAAAAGAAGAAAAAGAAAATCTTGTTATAAAGTAGAGAGAAGATGGAGAGAATAGCTGGGAGGAAGTAGAAGTATATCATTTAGTCTCATTAGCCTTCTTTATATAGAGGTAGGGTTTACAACAAAGTACATAACTAATGAGTATTTACATGGACATCCACATAGATAATAATATTTACAACACTCCCCCTTGGATGTCCATCAATGAATGATGGTATTGGACGCGCTTATTGTTGCCTCGTTAAAAACCTTGCCAGGTAACAAAAACCCAGTGGGACAAAAATAACCCTGGTCGAAGGACAAAAAGAGCACAACGCGCATATGTCCTAGGTAGCATGCTTCTGGATGCTCCCCCTGATGAGAATCTCCCCCTGACTGTTGCAAGCCTCATTTATGTATGCGATAAGCTACATGTAGATTGATGTGTCTATCACCGAAGTGAGACCATGTGTGCTTTGCATATAGGGCTCATCACAAAATTTCATACCTGCAAAGGTTAAGCAATACCAACAAAACTAGACGATTTTCAATAAGCCTTACCTCATATGATAAGGTTAGAAACAATCTCATATGCTCAAATTCATACACAAAGTAAGAGCTAAACAATATAAAGAAATTGACACATTTAACTTTGTATAGTTTAAAACATTAAAAAAATCATCATGGCATACCTAGCCATACACATCAATATCTTTGTGTATTGATATGTCTCATATAAGCTTCTTCAAGAGCTTTAAGTTATTCATAACTTTGCGAAAGTTAGAATATGTTGCAACATTATAATCATAATTCGAATTCGATAGTAGTATCGTCATAGTACTCATTAAGGCAATTTAGATCTCGTTGACTAGAACGAAATGAGTACATATGAGCTAGCTTTAGACTCTTTGATTCCACGAGTGAGCTTCAGGCTCTTTCAATCATTCATGGACTTGCATTTGAATCCTTCAAGGATTTGATAAGCAATAGGCTTATAATGACACTTTACTTTTGAGATTTTGCTTTTAACAATGTATCTTTAAGATCTTCATAATATACGATGACAACATGCCATAAATCTCTCGTCAATATAACAGTTATATGTAACACTGTACTTATAGAAAATTGTCATTCGTATAAAGGAAGATATTCATAATCTCATGTCTCGATAAATAGACATTGTGTCATAGTGATTTATCTTCACTTTTGATAAATACCCTTTTGTACCATGTAGGGTTAAAGATCCAAAAATTCCATCACGTTTCAAATATCCAATTTCATTGGAATTGTCTCTTTCCAATTTGGCCAATAATATACTTTGTCGAAATTCATAATGAAACGTGGTATAGCGTCAATACAAGCCTTAATGATTTTTGGTAGCTACCAAATGTAAATTATCATCGATGATCATTAATCATAGATCCCACACATTCTTATATGCATGCATTAGCTATAATAAGCTTATTGATATTGGGTACCCATGCCACTTCTGGGGCATATATTGTCACTTCCAGGACAATCATCTCTCATAATTGAATTATGTAGAATGTGGATCTTTTTACGTATAATCTCATGTCGAGCACTATAGGGCTTGTATGATCTTCCCTTTTTGGGAGCTTAAAACTTTAGACCTAGTGGATATAATCCACACAAATTCACGCCATTCTTTTAATAACATTAGTTTTCTCTCCCCCTAATGGCGGGGATACTTTCTTATTTTGACCACTTGTAGACATATTTTTGATAATATCACTTCATTAGAGTGAAGAAATCTATTGGTTGGTGGCGAACCCATACCAAATTTTAGGTCACACTACTACAAAAAGGTCATCAGACGACGGTGGATTTCTGTTGTCTGATGACCAAGCTGACCGTGGTCTAAGTGAGTGTTGTGTGATTGGAAAATCAGACAACGGTGATTTTACCGTTGTGTGATAATAGTTTGCTCAACAGAAATACCTATTTTCGTTGTGTGAGTTCTGCGCAGCATGTGCCTGGCATGGCATGCGCGGCGATGCCTCGGCACATTCAGACAACAGAAGATGAAATTTTGCCGTTGTCTGAAATTCATAACACACAACAGGTATGACTTATTCTTTGTTGTCTGAGATTCATAACACACAACGGATATAACTCATTCTTTGTTGTGTAAGATTCATAACACACAACGGATATAACTCATTATTTGTTGTCTGAGACTACTAACAGACAACGGATATAACTTAATATTTGTTGTCTGAGGTAAGTAACACACAACTGAAGTAAAATGATCTCCCTTGTCTGTTGATTACTCAGACAACAGTGATCATTTTATTTCTGTTGTGTGTTATGAATCTCACACAACAGAATTTTGTTTTCTTTTGTTGTTGGTTGTTAGTTCACACAACAACTATATTTGGTTATCCGTTGTGTGAATACTGTAATCAATTGGGTACCAACTAGTGACTGTTGTAGGAGAAGCCTCAATTTTAAACTCTTTTACATTCATACAACACATTGTTTTGTATTGTGTTGTATGACTAACCCTTGAACAACAAGAAGAATATCGATAAAAATGTTTGTCCAGAATAATGCTCAATATATTACCATATAAACAATACTCTAATCCATATATATCATTCAAGTACCATTATTCAAGCATCAATACATTCAAGTAACAAGATAATGCACCAAACAAGAGCATTCTTAGCTAGCTACACATGAATAAAAAAACATTCCTATTCTCGATGGCTCTTAACCTTCAGCTGCCATTCGCTTCTACAAAACCTCGAATGTCTCACTCATCATCTCCTGCTAACCCCATTGCGCATGGCTGCACAAGTGCTAAAAGTCTTGCCAGCAGTTGCCAATCCTCCTAGTGCAAACCAGGTACCATATGTGAAGCAAACTCCCCAATCTCCATACCTGTTCAAATGTTTGTAAGAGTTTACTTATTATTCAAGTTCTCCATTTTTTTTCCTGTACTAGGTGAAAGTAACAAAGTAACATATTTTCTTAATCATAGATTCATAGATTGATTGCATAGAATAGAAACATATATACCATGAACCATCCGGCATTTGCATATTTTCAATGTAGCGTACAGCATTGGTGATGGAATGTTCAATCTCTTTCTTCCTATGCCCAGGGTGTAGCTTCTTGAACAGAACTAAAGCCTGGATTACAGATGAAGTGCACTCAACATGTTCATGCTCAATTACAATGTCCTCCAAGAACTCTGTCGGATTTAACAGCTGAGGAAATAAAACAAGTAAGAATATGACAACTCATTGGACAGAGTTCGCCGATCAACATGTATGCATGATATTGATTTGATAAAATCAAGAATGCAAAAAGGTCTTCTATTCCTAAGTTCCTAACAGGTAGATGTTACCATAAATGTTATGAAAGTCACAAACAAGAACCTGGCCTTTCGCATCGAATACTCTCCATCTCAGACCATCAAGATTAATACGTCTGAGGCCGGCAACAGCTTTCTGTACAAAAATCAAAGCACAAGCTTTGTTAAATATTAAGCCTGCAAGTTAAACACAAATTGTCCATTCACACACCACAAAGATTAGACTTTTTACAATACTCGGTGCAATGTGAAACGCCCAGGCTATAAATTAAAACCTACAAGAAGCAAAACCTTTGTCTTGGTACATTTCACTAAATGTGCTAGCTTTTTGGTTAAATAGGTTTCCATGTATTCTAAGTTCCAACTAAGCAAAGCTATCAGAGGATTTGCAAGGAAAACAATATAATTGGTACTTGCACGATTTCCTCCCCATCTAAAAGATGAACCTTTTGCTGGACCATTTTACTGCTCTTATCATTCTCGCCGAAACCAAGTCTACCATGTTCCCCTCGGCCCCATCCATACACCTGCAATATAATAATATAGGCAAGGAAATAAGGTTCTGTTAGCCCAGGTACATAGAAAGTTAACAATACAGGATATTTAAATTATCGAAAATTAAAAAAAAAAAAAAAAAAAAAGCTAACCAGTTGGCTGTTGGCTAGCTATAGAGTAAGACTAACCACCTTTAGACTAATAACAGCATCCAATAGATTACACTCATGCAAATGAAAAACCTCATAGCTAATATTTAGCAAAGTGAGAGTAATCATCACCTCTCCATCATCTGTTAGTGCAGTAGAATGCCATCCAGCAGCAATATCCACCTATAGTGGCACAAAAGGTTAATAAATCATATCACATGAGTCATGAATAACCATCTTGTTATGAGCAGTTGATAAAGTCATAAACATAAAAGCCAGAGGCCATTGTATCATTATCTCCTGGCTACGTGAGGAGAAGAAAATCACAAACAAGCAAGACAAAATTAGCATCAGAAGACGGGCTAGAGTGAGGAGAGGCTCCGGGGTTTCTACCTAATACGAAATCTCATAAAGATATTTCCCAATTTTTTTCTTTCATTGTATATATAGGTATTATTAAGTAAATTAGCTACATCATCAGTATTGTATTGCAAGAATCTATGCATAAAAGTGACAGGATGGAGTTGGTTGATCTTTGACACTTATATTCTCTGAACCCTAATTTGACCAGCAAACATTCCAAGGATTAACCATAAACTTGAAAGAAGATTAATTCTGTTGACTCATTCTAATATTTAACTGCTACAGAATCATAAGAGCAACAATTTCATTGCTTCAAGAATTCAACCCTGAGTATGTGGTAGAAATGTTTCAAATCTTAAGCCACTTTGTTATGTACTATATGAAGGCCAAGGTACAGATGCCCCAACCATTAGCTACTGCTTATGTAGTTGCCGCTCTGTCAATATCCCACCCTGACTAAAAGAAATTTTGCTAATCAAACAGTTGTGTTACCTGCTAAGCATAAACGACTAAAAGAGAAGAAAGAAAACCAATAGGAGACTGCAATACAAACCAAAGTAAGACCAGAAAGTCCGTGGACAGTTTCTATACTCCTTGCCTCCCTAGTAATAATAGAAAAAGAGAAACTCTAAACTCAAAGAGAGTTCTTGGTTACTATAAGCATGACAAAATTTTGATTAGAAAATACATTTGCATTTGACAAAAAATAAAATACATTAGTTGTACCCCAAATTCGAAGCTTCATATGCTAAAGGATAAGTTAGTTATCCTATTTAAGCAGCTTGCATACATGGCACAATGAATCCGATTGAGCATTTGAACTTGTCCTATTAATTAAGTGTCAAATGCATTTGTATATAATGTACTAAGTGTTCTCTTAGTCAACAAGTGATTTCAGTGACAGATATCCAGAGCAAAATAATTGACTAAATACCAGATCAAACAGAAGAAAACAAAATCGAATTTATTAATCAAAAGGCCTTGGCTACTTACTTGAATCATCAGTGTTAGAGATGTTGCTTTGTGGTAGCTTTCAAGCCGACTGCCAACCTTTTGGCTATTATCCAAAGATCACTGATATCATCAATAGTGAGATCAACAAAGCGCTTTACTTCATGCTTTGGGCAGACAAGCACATGTGCATGATGTCAAATCAAACAAATTGAACAACTTACCAAATTAAGTATATGATTCCACAGAAAATTGCTACTCATATAGTTGCATGCAAAAGAGGCTTCATCCAAATACGTACTCTGGAATGGATAGGCATGCTAGTGCAAGCATACAAACACATACACTGCACAATCATGTTTCCAATACGCTGATGTACATACATGTAGAATGTTCAACAGGGTCCACCCAGTATGTGCTTAATTAGTATTGGAACTACCAGGCCATTATTTGCTTACATTCCAGTGTCAAAAGAAACCCAAATTCAAGCATAGTGAGGAACACTTTTCTTCTATAATGGATATGCATACTCAAAAATGAAATCCAGTCAATCAAGTAGTTCAACACATATATACCATTCTTTACAAGCAACCAAAAGTCACTAGAAGAAAGAAATTTTCCAACTTTCATAAGCAAAACAATGTCTTGACTGAACCCAAAACACCATTTCAATTCAAACCAAAAACAAAAGGATTTGACATGCAGAGAAAAGAGGGAAATTGGTCATCAAGTTTGCAACTTTTATACTTATTTCTACATTCTAAATTTCTAATAAGTATAAGAGAGTAAGAACGGTACCAGAAACAATAGAGCGCAAATTAACAAAGGCATCCGATAGATTAGTGTCGTAAAACACTTCCCTGCTGTCGATTTTGTACGATCCAAATGAATGGGATTCCAAAGCCATCTGGGTCCCTTTTGCACCAAAAAACCCAAATCAAAATAGATCAAATTCAGAAACAACATCAATGAGAACAAGGAAAAGTTGGAATAGAGACTACCTTGGTAGAGGCCTGGAGATAAGGCATAGATTCGACAGGGACTAGACTGGCAGAAAACTTGGCATCTGGGAATGAAATTTTAGGGTTTGACGAAGAGAGAGATCAAAGGGCTCAAGCTTGGGTTTTCAATTTGACCAAAATCCGAGCAACTTCTAACCTCAATTAACGATTGGTCGAGGCCTGGAGATTAATCGGCTACGAGTCAGATCCAGAGAGAATAGAAACAAAGCTGAAGGCTTCAAATGGAGGAAGAGAGAGAGAAAGAAAGACTGTGTTTTTCTAATCGAATAAGTGTGCTTCTCAAAATAAGTATTAACGCGACGGCACCTCCATGCAGCAGCAATTTACAAAATGCTTTGTGTCGGCAAAGTTTTACCAAAGCATAGATCATTGTTTTATGACAGCTATTACCACGGCACATTAACGCAGTCGCAAACCTCCCATATTTTCGTGACGGCCCAATTTTGCAGATGCAAATAGGCAACTATTGGCGACGGCAACTGCTTGCTGACGCAAAGTAGTGAAGCCAATGCAATTATTTTTTGTAGTGAATCGGAGAAGCAATTGGATGAGATGAAGATTAGGGGATTTGAAATTTAAGGGTTTTGGATGAGAGGATTAAGGGAAAGCTCTGAGCTTTTGGCTCAGACTGAGAGAGGGTTTGAGAGAGAGGACTGAATGTGGAGAGGATTAAGGGAAAGCTCTGAGCTTTTGGCTCAGACTGAGAGAGGGTCTGAGAGAGAGGACTGAATGTGGAGAGAGCGTCGATGGGGTCGAGAGGACTGCTGGGTTTTGTTTTGTTTTGCTTTTTTCTTCCGAACACGATGTGGCAATTAAACCTAGCAAAATGTTCTCAAAGTTACTCCCACAACAGAAACTGAAACAAACAGTCGTCTGAGTGTACTACATAAAATCAAAATACCAAAACATGGAGGGAAACATACCGCCTACAGGATTTTCACTCAAAATATTGCCGCCTATGTTCCCACTTCACACAATAGAAATGTATAACTTCAGTTGTCCAATTTCTACAACTTGCACTTTGTTTACCTAGTGAAACACATTCAAGCAAGCTTCCTCAAAATTTGGCTTCTAGTTTTCAATCACACAACGGAAATCTCAGGCACAGTTGTACCAAGTACCCCAAATTTCAGATTTCAAGAGGCAACCAAGAATCAAGAGTGGAGGGAAATCTGCCGCTAAATTTTTCATGACTCAGACGACGGATAATACTTAATTCCGTTGTGTGATGTATTTCTGATAAAAAAGTTATCACTTTGTTGACATTCACACAACAGAATTCAACCAGCACCGTTGTATGATTAAACTGACTTCAACACACAACAGATGATTTGTGTTCCGTTGTGTGATTAGTGTTGTGTGATTAACTTTTTGTACTAGTGTCAAAAACATTTAGTTTATGAGCATAAACTATACTGATAAATAGTCTCACTAAGACATCAACAATTTTACAAGGGACCAACATTGGTCTATGTCATTCTTTTCAAACGACCATATCATTTGGACCAACATGTCTGCTACCATGCATATATAGTTGGTCTAGATTGTCTATGCAATCATGTTATGCTTTAAGGATTTTAATCCAAGTAAATTCTTTTGCCAGTAATATCATTATCACTTTAGGTACAAAGCTCAAAATGAGACATGGTGGAAAAGTCTCACACCAATTCATACCGTTCTTCAGGAACAATATTTCTCCCCCTTATGGCAGGAGGATTGTCTCATTAAAGTGACAACTCGCAAATATGTGGTAAATAAACAATTTGATTGTGAGTAAGGTTAGCAGTCATCAAAACTTGTAAGTGATTCCATGCAACATGGCCAACACAGATGACATAACTGGTCAAGCCAAAATAGTGTATTTGGTTCAATGAACTTCTGGTTCATGACATTATATGTGTAATTGAAGCTTCAAGTTCGAATATTTTTCCTATGAACTGCAAGTTCTAAGATTTCGTAATTTGAACTTCGGGTTCAAATAAATTTGGTGCTCGAAACTTCAGGCTCGAGGTGACTAAAGTAAGTCTTCAAGTTCACTTTTAATTAATTTATATTTTATACTCAAAACTTCGGGTTTGAGTTTTACTGTTAGAACTTCAGGTTCTACTTTGAAATTTTTGAACTTCTGGTTCAAAAATATTACACTTAAAATTCATATGTTCGAGGTATAGGACTGCTGGTCCGTATGAGTAACAAAAAAAAAATACTTAATGAAAGAAAAGAAATTAATAGATAGCGAGCAAATAAATAAAATAATAATGGAAACTTCTGGTTCCAGTAATGAAGAGAATACACAGAACTTCTGGTCTGGTTCATGAAAATCTTCTATTTGTTTTCAAATTGCACAAGAAAGCAATATTGTCTTCTGGACAAATTCTCTTGATAAAAAAAATATATAGTCAAGGGGCTTCTGGCATTGACTTAGTCTCCCATCCTCAAACTACAGCTTCTGGAGGTGGTTTGAACCCCATTATAGAAAAAAAAAAATTAGAGGAACTTCAGGCCCTCTTATAATTGGGGATTAAGATGAGTTTATATAACATTGAGGATCTTCTGGCCCTCGTTAATTGCATAAGTAGTGAAGAACTCCATGTCGTAATTTCTCATTGTATAATTCTGGAGGAACTTTAGGTCCTCATTTAATCGAATCTAGAAACATGAAGTTTCGATCAATTGTGATTACAGAATAAGGTGGTCAGATCAAGCAATAAATCAATAAAACAAAGGTTAAAATAGAGGTATTGATCAGTTAAGCTCACCCATACCAGCCTTGTAGACCAGTGGAAAACTAGTCCACTATTTCTGGAATAATCAATTGTTTTGATACAGAACCAAACAAATTTATTTCCTCACCGCAAGTCTGCAACAGTTATCAACTGTGTGTTCTATCAACCAATTTGGTTAATAACTCCGTTGTGTACGACTTAACATTGCATATGTAAAAAGATAATCAGTAACAAAGCATATATGAATTAAATAATTGATATGCTGTAGTATTGAAATATATATATATATATATATATATAAACTCCTTTTTTTCGAACATAAAAATGTATGCTCAATTGGACCATGGGATAACATTTGTGAAGCATAAATCAGGGATGTATCTTCAGCGGTATAATTAATTATAACGAATCAAAATTTACCCGGCATTGAAGTAACTTACCAACCTTGCCTGAACCAATAAATGCTAAACCTTTCTCTGTAGGAAACAAAATTAATTGATAAATGAAACTGCAATTATGGTCACATGCCCATTTTAGATGTATAGGAGATAAAAACGAATCATGACTATCCAAACGGGATTGATATGTTATTAAGTTTTAGTAAAACATCAAAACGTTCAGTCTATCATGCATCTAGTAAAACATGCTAGATATTCGCATATGTATATGGGAAAATCAAAAATACCCCTTGATATGATAAGTACCATACCTATTAGAACTCGCAATTTACTTGTTTACAAAATGAATGGATATCATGGAAAGATGGATGACATAAGATAATCTGGGATCAATACGGTTGTGAAACAAGATGCCCATATATATAACAAAACATAATCAGAAAATAGATATGAAACCACATAGAGTTCTCGGTGATTTTTAAAATTGCATCACCCAATATGTATGTACTCATCCTCGTGATTTTAAAAAAGAAATCATATCAATAGAAAAACAAATAAGTAAAACTCGTAGATCATGAATCTTGGTTAGAAGTAACAACATTGCACCAAGAACTCTTTGATCATCATAGAGTTTATAAGAAAGAATTATTTTAGAGCAGAGCGTGCTGATAACGTGTTATAAAGTAGAGAGAAGATGGAGAGAATAGTTGGGAGGAAGTAGAAGTATATCATTTACTCTCATTAGCCTCCTTTATATAGAGATAGGGTTTACAACAAAGTACATAACTAATGAGTATTTACATGGACATCCACATAGATAATAATATTTACAACAAATCTGACTTTTGAGGGCATTTTAGGATGTGCAAAAAGATTTGGGATGAAATATTATTAAAAAATTGAAAGGGGGTGTGGTTTGCAATTTTAAAACATGTTTCAATTAACAAAATACTAAAAATTCAAACAATTTTTTTATATAAATTTTATTGTTTTCTAACTTTGAAAAATCATAAGAATTAAGGCTTAGTTTGGTATTGATGTAAGAATAATCAACGGTGTAAAAATTCAATTTTAAAAATAATCAGTGGTGTAAAAACTCAGCACAGTGTTTTGGTAATTCTATGTTTAAAAATATTGTGATAAAGAAAAGTTATCTCAACGTGTTTGGTAAATATAATGTAAATATATTATGATTATATGATATGACTTACTTATGATGTTCATCACTGTCTAGGGTTGTTTTGCTCTGAGGGTTAAGGAGAAAATCAATTTGTTTCATCTGGGATTGTGTAGTTGGCAATTGGGCGGCGGATCTGAGGGAGTTTGGGCTTGAGGAGAAGGCGTGGTAGTGTCGTGTACGACTGTGGTGGTGGGGAGGTGCATCGAGTGGCGCACTGCTCCACTCCACAGACGGTGGTTGAGAAGTTGTGGATTAGTGTCGGTCGATCAGCGGTCTTACCGGTGAGAGAAGAAGCATCAGAGTCGAGCCGAATTTGCAGCAGAATCAGGACGAAAATTACAAAATTTTCCTTCTTTTTGTGAAATTAATAGTTCATTAGAGTTTAGCCCAGCACTTGGGAAATTCATTTAGGTTTCATATTCAAAGATTCAGATGATTAACTTGCAATGGGTTGTGAGAGAGAAAGGAATCAACGAGCTAAGGGGAAAAAAAAAACATAACAATTAGCCTTGAAAATGTAGGAGTATAAAAATAAACGATGAGAAATTAGCCCTTGGTGTTAATGAGGGAATGAGAAGACTGAACTCAGAGAAGGAGTGTGGATAAAATTGTGATATGGACTGGAGTCCAGAGAAAAGGAGAGAGAAAACACTACAGAGGTAGGATACATGACGTGTATGGTTGAACAAGATGAGGACAATATAGGTATTTCTCTAAATTCATTTAACTAAGGACTTGATCTTTATTTTAATTTTTTTAAATAAGCATCTCAAGGACATTTCTTTAATAGTAGAGGCAAAACCATTACATATTCTTCCGATATCATCTGCAGACATACAAGAAGTTGTGATGCAGAAACACCACGTTGATACATAAACTAGGGCCATTCATTTGTAGTATCATACTCACTTATTTAAAACAAGCCTATTCAATTATGGACAAATAACACATAGTAATAGGCTAGCAATAGAAAACCAACTAAAAATGGATGTAGAAACCCAATAGTCATCCTGGACCCGAGAAGACCAAGCCCAAAATCCATCTTCAATGTTCAAGGCCCGACCACGAGTTTGGCAAAGAGCCCAATTCCACAAAGCACCCTTATCAGTTCTGGACACCCAGAGTTTAATTGATCTCTGCACCCAAGAATGATTGGGCCCCCAATGAAAGTTGGATCGCCAACATATAATCTGGGCACCCCATCTCTTGTACCGACATCGGCAGCGCCTACAACCGCCGTCGCTCCTTGCACGCCAGCGTCAGCCAGGCCGACGATCTTCGACACTTCTGCACTCTTGAGCGCCAATACACGCCTCTTCTTCCTCTGGGTACTGGGTGCGCCGCTGGGCTCAGAGCGGATCGGAGCAACAATTCCACCACCGACGACGGCCGGACAGAACGCCAGCAGCCCTGTGATTAGAGCAGCCAATAGAGTTGGCGATCAGCCCAACGCCACTCTTCGCCTCAAAGAATTCTTGTCCACGTCGCTCAAGCATCAATCTCTCCTCGAGCCCAGATTTAGGAGGCAACCCAGACAAGGCGCCACCATAGACTAGGCGTTCATCAACACCGCCTTTATGGGTTTCGGCCTGTCGCCAGCCCAAAAAACCGTATCTGTGCCACCACAGTCATCCCCTATAATAGGGGTAGAATCCGGCAGAAAAGGATAACCACAATTCAGAGGATTAATGGAAGGGCAGAACCCTCCTGAGATTGGAAGTCGGCCGGAGCCGCTATGCTCATCGCCGGCGAGGAGAGGCGGTGTTAGTGTCGGCGCGAGAACACACGCGGGTAGAGAGAATAGGGTTTTCATTCCTCGATTACGGATTCTAGTGCTCTAAGTGCATATGATACCAACAAATAAAGTTTTAGTGCTCTAAGTGCATCAATGAATTAAATAATAGGACTTGATCTTTCTGTGTTCTATCAACGTGGTTTTAAGAAAGCTCCCCTCCTCCTGCTTTCATTAATTAGCGTTTATTGACGGATCGATAAGCATGTTTGTGAATTTTACCAAACGGATTGTAAAGCCAAAACATATAAAAATAAGCTGTTTAATGCCTGATGATAACGCAATACCAACCAGAACCTAAGTAGTCTTTGTTAGTTTCATTAGTTTAAAAAATACTTAAAAATAATTATTTATGAGTGAGAAAATAAAAACTAAAGATTTTAGCCAAACATCGTGTGCTATGATCCACATGTAGAACTCATAACCATTCATAATTGTTTTTGGGAGTACAACCAGAGCTGATTGTTCTCATCTCTTTTACCTGTAGGTGCTTTCTTTAGCATTAATTTCTTTCATGCACGTACAACAAATATGGTGGACAGAAGCACCACTGTTGCAAGAGCAACATATGATTTGTAGTTCTTCCCTCTTCCTGCACATGTAAATTGTACTCGATTGTTTAGGGTACGAATCTATATAATTTAGTCTGGATGATCCTACATAATTGTTTCCTAGATCGTGTATGACATATTTTTGCAATTTCAACGGTAGATAGTGTTAAAAAAAAAAAAAAAAAAACAGATATATGTCGCACACTGGTGTATGCATTAGTCAGTATTGATAATACTCATGATAGTGTTATTTACTTACCATCAGTTGAACTCTTTGGCATGGCGGGTTTTTCTGTCTTCATAAAAGGGCTTGTATTATACCGTAACTGACAACTAGGGGCTAAAATCATCGCCCACATTCTTTCGGCGCAGAACTCCTGGTAACTGCCGATAGCCGCCTTCAAACATTTTTCGCAATCACTCCCAGTTATATCAGGCGTGCACTGCATCAAGCCATACAACCACGACGTGCCATTATCACCGGTTTTCGTATTTGCTTCCCCTGTCGAGAAATGAATGGGAGTTGTATTACCAAACGCTGCCTTATCCACAAGCCAGCCCATCAACTTGGTCAGACTCTGATTAAAATCATCGGTAGCGTTGTCGGAAACCTTTTTCACGCTGCACCAAAATCGAAATGGAAGCTCCTGCTCCGTGGCGAAAATGGAACGGTTTGAATATCGCAACATGCACTCCTCATAATACACGGTGGTGTCTTGGAAGTCGGTGCAGTTTTCCCGGAGGGTTTGAGCTGCATGGTCGATGCAGTTATGGCAAACTTGAGAGCTAATGTCGCCTCGACAGAGGTAAAGAGCATAGACTTTTTCGTGGTCGTCTCCGGCCGTGGAGTTGTAGAAGCTGGATCCAGAAGATTTGGAGGTGAGATCGGAGAGGAGGATGTCGACGTTGTCGTGGAACCCCGGGTTGTCAGTGAGATTGTATTCTTGGGAACAGTAATGGTGGATGTAGTGAAGCGGGTGATTCTGGGAATTGGAATCGCAAGAAACAAATTTGAGGAGGGAGAAAAATGATGAAAGGAGTATAATTAGCGATGTGGTTTGTGAGTGATGGAGAAGTGCGGACATCTTTCTTGATTTGCTTGAGATCAATCATTTATATTTAGTACTAGGATATGTTAGTGGTTAAAAAGGCAGACAGTTCCGATTTAGTGAGGTTACTCCCTGAAAAGCTCTCACGATTCGCGTTGAAATGTTCAGCATCAACGTCTATGACTGATTCGATATGTGCATTCATGGAGCTACATAGGAAGGGGAACTAAAAAATCGAGACAATATATAAGAATATACCAAATTTCCTAATGATAAATATAGTGCAAAGGTTGTTTGAAAAGGCAAGGGTGGTCATGGCATGCCCCTAGCCCCCTAGGAAATGGATAGAATATGATACGCAGCTAAATTCTCCCTGATTTAGATGATCAATGGATTTCAAATGCTTGAAGAGCTATATTCACTAAAGAATATTGATTTCGATTAGAAAGCAATTTTCAATATATATAGTCACAGATATAATGGATCCAAATTGTACCCTGTATTTTGGCTTATAGTACGTTTACAAAACCATGGAGATGATGTTAGAGAGTGTAAAGCCGAGTAAATGAAGCGTCATTTCCTGATACTTCAACAGATCTTGATCCAGATGGATTTGGATTTTTTTGACGAGTATGGAATTAACTCTGGCCAATGCATTAACAAAGCAAAGTCAAATGTCTTTTTGAGTAAGCATATATCCCAGAGGCAGCAGTCTATTGTCTCATTTTTGGGTATTCCCCTAGGATCCACTCCTTTTACGTACTTGGGGGTCCCTATATTTCGTGGTAAGCCTCGCGCCAGTCATTTTGAGTCTATTGTTGATAAGATCCGCCTTCGATTTTCTAGTTGGTTGGGTTCTCTTCTTTCAATGGCGGGAAGGCTTCAGTTGATCAAGTCAGTTATCTACAGCATGTTGGTATATAGTTTCCAAGTATATGAATGGCCTATTGCTTTACTCAAGAGGTTGGAGGTTTGGTGTAGGAATTTTTTATGGTCTGGCTCAATTGATAGTCGTGGAGTTCCGTTGATAGCTTGGAGGAGTTGTTGCTCCCCAATGGATGAGGGTGGTCTGGGACTCAAGCAGTTGGTGGTTTTGAATCGCTCTCTACTTCTTAGAAAGGCATGGGAAATTTTTTCTTCGAGTACTGGGACTTGTTCTTTTCTTCGAGCTCGCTTTTGGAGGAAGGGAGTCCTACGTCGTTCTTTTGCTATCTCATCTATTTGGCCTGGAGTTAAGAACTATTGGTCTCAAATCATGGAACATGGCAGGTGGTTAATTGGCAATGGCACAAAAATTTCTTTTTGGAGGGATAATTTTCTTGGTCGTCCATTGATTGAGTTTTTGGGGGTGAGTGGGGATCATTTGGAGGGTGACATTGCAGATTTCATTCTTGATGGTACATGGAATTTTCCTCAGCTACTTCTTCTTCACTTTCCTGGTCTCTGTGCTTTTATTCAAGAGCATGTTCCTCTGCCTATTAATTCATATGAGGAAGATAAGCTAATCTGGACACATTCTCCTTCGGGGCAGCTAACGGCTCGTGATGCATATAGTTTCTTGCGTCACAAATTTCCTACAGTAAGTTGGGGAAAATTAATATGGTCTAAATTTATTCCTCCCCGCATGTCCCTCTTGGCTTGGAAAGTTTTAAAAGGACGGGTTCTTTCAGAGGATTTTCTTCAAAGACGTGGGGTATCTCTTGCATCAAGATGTGTTCTTTGTCATCATCACGGTGAGTCCGTTGATCATATTTTTTTGTCTTGTTCCTTCGCGACAACAATTTGGCGGCGTATGGCAGAGTTGTTTGATTTGGGTGGGCTTCATGGTTCTCTTGTGGACATATTGCATCATGGGTTGGCTGGTCGTAGTCCCCAACTACGTGAACTTTGGCTTGCATCATTTGTGGTGGTGCTATGGTGTATCTGGCACTTCAGAAACAAGGTAAAATATGATGGAATTATTGTCGGGCTACCCAAGGCATATCAATTGATTAATGGACAGATCTTAGCTTCCAGTAAGCTTGGTTCAGGTACTATGTTTAATAATGTGCAAGAGCTAATTGTTTTGAAAAGGTTTGGGGCTACATGCAGGCCACGTAGAGCTCCTTCAATCATTGAGGTTAATTGGATCCCTCCTATAATGGGTTGGGTGAAAATTAATACAGATGGCTCTTGGAGGAGTGCCTCAGGTCAGGCTGGCTATGGTGGTGTGTTTCGGGATTTCAAGGGTACATTTCTTGGTGGCTTTTGTTCTAATCTTGACATTCCAAGTTCAGTGGCAGCTGAGGTAATGGCTGTTATTAAAGCAATTGAGCTAGCTTGGATTCGAGATTGGAAACATGTGTGGTTGGAGGTTGACTCAACTCTAGTTCTTCATTTTCTTAAATCACCCAATTTGGTGCCTTGTCAAATTCGAGTGGAATGGGGTAACTGCTTACACCGCATCTCTCAAATGCAATTCCGGTGCTCTCATATATTTCGGGAAGGGAATCAAGTTGCAGATGCTCTTGCAAACTTTGGTCTCACTTCAGATACTATGGTTTGGTGGGACTCGCCCCCGGATTTTGTTGCTTCTTTTTGCAATAGAGATTTTATGGGGCTTCCTAATTTTCGCTTTCGGTAGTTTTTTGCTTGGTTGTTTGGTCAGATGTCTTTCAATTTTCTTACTGGAGGGGTTAGGTTCATGTCCCCCCCTATCTAGTTAGTATTTCTTCTTCCTTCTTTTATTAATAAATTTGGGGGGAATTTTCCTCTCTCATTAAAAAAAAAAAAACAGATCTTGATCCAGAAGTGCTTGATTCTCTAAGCTCTGAATTGTACTCGTCCATGCCGCTGTTCATGAAAATGCAGGTTGTGAGGGCTTAGGTAGAGTCAGATCGAGCCTGACTATTTAACATGATAACAAGTGAAGCCATGGTTGGTCTCTCCTCTACTTTTATTTTTATTTTTAAAGGAAGCGGTGTAAGAGCTAGCTCAGCACTCTTACCCGAATTTATTAAAAAACAAGTAAAAAAAGATACATAGCAAGGGGGGCTAGACCAAACCTTGCCGAGAGAGAATACAAAATTGCAAAATACAGAAGATACAAAAAAACCATTGAGAAGCGGGAGATTGGACTAGGCCAAGACCGCCTCCAAACAAACATAAAACTAAAAGACAAAATCATTTCTGTTTTTTCCATCCATAAAAATAAAACAACCCTTCCACTATGAAAAACGATAATTTGGAAAACCCAAATAATCAGCTTGTAGAAACCTGTGGAGCTCACTAGGAGGATTATCATACCAAGTAAACGTTGCATTTGAGATTCCCATATTTGCTATCTTGTCAGCTACAACATTACCTTATCTAAAAATATGACTACATCGCAAATTCATTTGGTGTACTTTAGAGAGACAATTGCCCCAACGAACTCTTAAATTCCATGGAGGAGAAGAGGACCTAGAAGAGAAGCAAGCTACCACACTAATAGAATCACTTTCCAACCATAAATGGAACCACCCTCTAGCAAAGGCAATTTCGATAGCCAAGATAACAGCATAAAGTTTAGAATAGAAGGAAGAATTCCAGCCAAGGGACTGACAAAAACTCCCTAAAAAACCACCTGAGGTGTCTCGAAACACACCCCCACAAGCTGTCGGGCCTGGATTGCCTTTCGCCAAGCCATCAGTGTTTACTTTGACCCAAGGAAAAATTGGCCATTTCCAAAAAACATGGTGAACTTTGGGAGCCTTACCGCGTTTAGGAGCAACTCCAAGAGAAGACAATAATTGGGCATCCAGAACACCCTTATTGTGACCAGGAGCAAACAAACTAATTTGACGAATCCATGCTATAATAGAACAACACATATTAGAAAAGATAGGGGGATGATTATCAAACCTTAGACTATTCCGAGCCTTCCATATTTCCATAAAAGTAAACATGCCAGCCGCTAGCCATAAATTAAAGAGCTGAGAGGAGAAAGGCTTTCGACAGTAGCTCACCCAAAAGTCCAGCAGAGAGTCAAAAGAAGAAAAAGAAGTACCAAATTGAGCAGCCAACCATCTCCAAATCTGTTGGGCAAAAGGGCAGTGTAAAAATAGATGTAGTGAAGATTCTGCAGAACTATAGCATAACTGACAAATAGACACAATAGGAATCCCACATATTTTCACTCGATCATCAGTGGTAGCCGATCAAATAAGATTCTCCAAACCAAGAAATAATAATGAGGGGTGATGAAAGACCGCCATAAATTAGAAGCCCAATCCTTTACACTAAGATGATGCCTCAAAAATTCATAGCCGACAGAGAAGGATAGCTCGCCAGAGGAAGAAGGCTCCCAAATAAGCATATCTGACTTCTCAGTAAGGGGGAGAGCAATATCTGAAATCTGTCTAGCCAAATCCGGAAAATTGTGACAAAAGAAATGAGGAAGTTGCCATGAATGATGTGAAATAAAATCTGCCATCTGAAGATTGCTGAAATGGGACCAATTTGAGATACCCAAAGTTTCCAAAATAGGAGATTGAAGCCATTTATCCTTCCAAAATGACACAGATTTACCATCCCCAATCAACCATCGACAATTCTGAACAAAATGAGAAGCAATTGACCGGAAACCTGGTCAAATTGAAGACTTACGATAACCCAATTTGTGATTATTCAAAATTGGATACCTAGACCGCACATATTTTCCCCATTGAGAAGAAGAGGTATAAGAGTCCCAAGCAAACTTCAAAATAGCAGCTGAATTAAGAGAGGATAAAGTGCAAATACCAAGCCCTCCTTCCTGCTTTGAGACACAGACTTGAGCCCAAGGAATAGTTACTATCTTCCGAGTCCCAATGTTACCAGACCAAATAAAGTTACGTGCCCATGACGTTAATTTCTTGACAAGATACACTGGCCACTGATACACAGAGAAACTATGAAGCAACATGCTCTGAAAAACTGATTGCACAAGTTGAGTACGGCCAGCCATAGAAAGAAGCCGCCCCTGCCAACCCATGAGCCTTGCCTTTGCTTTATCCGCAATAACTTGAAGATGACACCTCCGAGGTTTACCACAAAAAATTGGAATACCCAAATAAAGAAAAGGCAACCTACCTGCACGAAAGCCCAATATTCGCTGAATTAATGCCTGCCTATGATGATACTTGGCTCCAAGATAAAAGGTACTCTTCTGTGCATTAATATACTGACCAGAAGCTTCACTATAACGATTAAAGAACTTTCGCAAGTGGCTGAGAGAAGATCTGTCCCCACGACAAAAAACAACAAGATCATCTGCATATAACACATGAGAAGGGGGGATGCAGTTCCTTGGAAAAGATATAGGCTTCAACCGACTAGTGTGAAGTAACATGGATAATCCACGGCTGAGAGCTTATTCGGCAAGACAAAATAGAAGTGGAGAAAGAGGGTCCCATTGTCTAACCCCACGAGAACAAGAGAAAAAGCCCTGAGGAGAGCCATTAACTAAAACTGATAACCTTTCCGATTGAAGAATAGTGATAATCCAGTTAATGAAAGTAGTAGAGAACCCAAAATTATATAAAACTCGGAGCAAAAAATCTCAATTCAGCGTGTCAAAAGCTTTAGCTATGTCCACTTTGATCCCCACATAGTAATCAAATGTGAATACATCTCAAATTCTCAATATTTCAGCTTTTGAAACTGTAGTCAGCAAACTGGCTCGGTGAGGTTCAATGCCGTTTCTTCCTTCCAATTTATCCATGCCTGCAAAATTAGTGTTCTAGTTTGCTTAAATCCCACATAGACAAGTAGATTAATTTAAGATTCTTTGAATTTTTACATACGTAACCAAGAAGATCCTCTGCATTCTTCTTCATGTGAAAACTACTATTTTTAACATATCTCTAGAATCAACATTCCAAAGCTAAAAACATCAAACTTGACGAAGAAGTTCACATGATATGCATACTTGGGAGACATATATCCACTGTGTAGATTGCGATATGTCAGCATAACTTCTACGAATGGAGTGTGATCCGCCACAAATTTTTGTTCTCTATAGACGACAGTAGAAGAGAAACTCAGTCACCCAAATTGGCTAGATTACATTCAGTACGTGATGGTTTCTGCAGGGTAATAGTGAAACATTCCATAGCGGACCGTTGTCTCATGAAACACATCATGGGGGACAGATGCAAAATACAATTCTTTCTTTATAGAGATTTAAACATGTTGTACGCCGATAGAAGCTAATCAAAAAATGTGAACTTTATTTGCAGTAATTGACAATAGTTCATTTCAGCATCAACTCTGACTGAGGAATAGAGCCAGAGCCAGAGCCAGAGCCAGAGCATGCTTACTTGGGAAGCTATGCTACCAAGGATTTCCATATAATTCAGCAAAACCAAACAAGAAGACACCAAAGCTAACTTCCGCTAAGAATAGCTAGCAAGCAAAAGGTGTGCTAAAAATAATCCAAGGTCAAAATATGTGGGAATATGGCACATACATACTCATCAGTCATCACTAGCGAGGATATGGATTCGTAATTGAAGCCTCATTTCTTGACTCTGTCAGTTCGGTAATGTCTGATTCATCATTATATTGCAAAAAATATCCAGGTCGCAATGGTAGTGAGAGTGTAACAGAATCGCTATTAAGCATGGAAACAACTGAAGACATAGTTGGTCAACTATTCAGATTTTCTTGGACGCAAAGTAAGCCAATATGAATACATCTCATTGTTTCAATCCTTGAACTCTTTGTCAATGTTGGATCTATGATATTATGAACTGTGTCCTCTTTCCAACTTCGCCATGCCTACAAAAAAGAGTTTACAGTTTTAGTAAAATGAAATCATACTGTTGTAAAATGATAGTAAAAGAATTTGAGAGAGGGAGAGTTTAGACACCAAGAATGAAGTATGAGAAATGGAGTGATTTTATTCATCTCACAATGAGGTTTATATAGGAGTACCTCAGGTTTACGAAAGGTAACTATTTAACGATTACATCAATCACTCGTCTGATTATAATCAATCAATCGCTAATTATATTTTGTTAATCACCAATCAATCTTAATTGGCGTATATCACGCAACACTAATTGCTATTACATGAATAGCCACATTAATATTTACAACACTCCCCCTTGGATATTCCATGTCAATAGTGTTGCCCCTGCTATGCGCTTCTAAGTTGCCTCGTCAAAAACCTTGCCAAGTAATAAAAACCCTGTGGGAAAAAACAACCTTGGTCGAAGGAGAAAAAGAGCACAACGCGCTTGAGTGTGGAGTAGCAGTATCATAGCTTCAGAGATAGGTGGAGTCTTCTTATCAGCACCATAAGTAGGTAGTATGTCTACGAGAGGGATGCATTAGATTTGCTACACCAAAACCTTGCCCGGTAAACCCAGTGGGAGAAACCTGTGGTCGAAGGAAAAAGATGAGCAAATGCATATATATGTCGAATCAAAGCATCTTCTGGATGCAGTAAGTGGGGTGACCATGCTAAAGATGTGCCTCGTCAAAACCTTGCCAGGTAACAAAACCCAGTGGGACAAAATAACCCTGGATGAAGGACAAAAAAAGTACACGATGGTCAAACGAGTATGCTTCAGGATACTCCCCCTGAAAATTACATGTTAGGTAATTCAGATAGTTTACGTAAACCAATACCTTGGACATGCTTCTGGAATGTAGACTTTGGTAGTGACTTGGTGAAAAGGTCTGCACGATTGTCTTCAAATCAAATCTGCTTAACTTCAATCTTCTGATGCTCCTGTTGTTGCTAATTGAAGGAGAACTTTTGTACAATATGCTTGGTGTTGTCTCCTTTGATGAAACTCGTCTTTATCTGCTCTATGTAAGCAGCATTATCCTCGTAGATAATGGTTGGTTCATCAGTGGTGGAATGCAGTCCACATGTGCTTCGAACATGCTTTGTAACGGCTTTTAGCCATGTACATTCACATACTTCTTCGTGAAGAGCTAGTATCTCAGCATGATTCGAAGAGGTAGCAATAAGTGTCTATTTCGTAGACCTCTAAGAAATTGCAGTATTCCCAATGGTAAAGACATAACCAGTTTGGGAATGTGCCTTGTGTGGGTCTGATAAATAGTCTATATCAGCATATCCAACAAGGCAAGCATCATTCTGAGGATCAAGGGGATTTGATCTAGTCCTTGATGCGTAGGGATAGAATAAGCCCATATCCGCCTTACCTCTAAGGTAGCGAAAAATGTCTTTTATGCCATTCCAGTGGCTGCGTGTTGGCGCAGAGCTATATCTAGCTAACAAGTTCACATCGAATGAGATGTCCTATCTAGGGCATTGAGCCAAGTACAATAATGCGCCTATTGTACTTAGATATGGGACTTCTGGCACCAATATCTCTTCGTTATCATTTGCAGAACGATACGGTTCTCTTTAGACTTCAGACGACCATGGGTGTGCTTGCTTTTATCCTCATTAAAGCGTCTTAACATCTTCTGGATTGTAATTTGGTTGATGGACCAAATTTTTCATCTGCACTGTGCTCGAGCTCCAGGTCGAGACAATAATCTGTTCTCCCAAGGCCTTTCATCTCAAATTCCGACTTCAGGGGCTTTGCGGTTTCCTTGATTTCTTCAAGAATATCAATCAAATTCATGTCTTTGACATAGACCGCACAATTGCAAACCTGAAACTTGTTTCCTTAATAAACACGCATGGGAATAGTTTATTATTCATATATCCCATCCCGATCAAATATTCACTTAGACGGTTATACCATCTCCGTCTAGATTTTTTTCAACCTATAAAGTGAACGCCTCAAAACTAATGGAGAGCATGTTCAGTGGTCTTGAACTATTTGCACCGGGTATCATAAGTCCTTCAGGAACTTTCATGTATATCTCTGTATAGTGATCCCCATAGAGATAAGTTATGACCACATTCATAAGCTGCATATTCAGTTTTTTTGGAAACTACCAAACTGATAAGGTAGTGGAACGTTATGACGTCCATTACGGGAGAAAACGCCTCCTCGTAATCAATCACAGGGCGTTGAGAAAATTCTTGCGCCACTAGACGAGCCTTGTGTATCACAATCTCGTTTTTCTCATTACGCTTCCTTACAAATACCCATTTAAATTCTACGGGTTTAACATGGAGAGGTGTAGGAACAACAGGTCCAAACACCTTTCTCTTTGTCAAGGAATCTAATTTGACCTGGATTGCTTATTTCCTTTTTTAGCCAGTCGTCTCTTCATTGAATCTGATCAACAAAGCAAGGTTCGAGGTCATCGCATATTATAGTTTCGGTGGCCACCGCAAATACTAATATATCATCGATGATAATCTCAACCCGATTTCAAATCTCACTAAATTTACCGAGTTTCTCTATTCTCGGGAGTGGGTTCAAATGTTGGAGCGTCCCCCAACATCGTCTCTTCTAGGACATACCCATAATCCGGATTTATCTCATGAGATGGATCGGTTTTGAGATTGCGATGTAAAGAGGATTCGTTTGTGCCAAGTTTACCCTCTTCTAGGGAAAAGAATCATTCGAACCTAATAGTCTACCTCACTTCAGGGCAGAGACATATGACTGGTTAGCCGCCATGGTCGTACCTCGTCCATCTGGGATGACACATCCTACAGGGACGTCTATCCTTGCAGGCACAGTTGCAGCAGGTATATATGATCTCGTCACTTTAGCTAGATCATAGAAAGCGTCTGGCATATTTTATTCTATACTCTATAGATCTAGAATTGTCCACACTTTAGTACTTTCGTGCGGTTCGGGGATCATGATGAAACATAGTGGGGACATTTCATGTTAGTTCACGCCGTTCATCAGGAACGGTGACGTTCTTATCTCCCCCTAACAGCGGGAAGACTGTTTCATCAAAGTGACAATCCGCAAATCTAGCGGTAAAGAGATCGCCTGTCAAGGGCTCTAAATAGCACATAATGGATGGGATTCATAATCGACATGTATGCCCATCCTTTGTTGAGGACCCAAGTTTGTACGTTGTGACGGCACAATTGGCACGAGGACTGCATACCCAAATGCGTGTAAGTGCGAAACATCTGGTTCGTACCCAGTCACCAGCTGTAACGCAGAGTAAGGTTGGTAGCAGTGGGCCTCAACGGGACCAACGTAGCTGCATGCAAGATTGCATAGCTCCATGCATAAATTAGAAGCTTGGTGCGCATTACCAAGATTATATCTGCGAGACCATCTTGGGTGTGAACATAGGGAACTAAATGTTCAGCATCAATCCCAAAGGATATGCAATAATCATCGAAAGACTTCGACGTAAACTCTCCGGTATTATCAAGTCTTATGGACTTTATGGGATAATCCGAGTGGTGAACCCTCAATTTCATGATCTGGGCGAGAGTTTAGTAAAAGCAGCATTTTCTTGTGGACAATAGTGTTACATGTGATCACTTTGTCGATACATCAACCAAAACCATTAATATTTAATTGGTCCACATGGTGGTTGGATATGTCCACAAATTTCCCTTGCATTATGTGCAGAAAAATGGTGGTGTATGTACTAGTCTTTGCATATGATGGTCTAGTATGAAATCTTCTTAATGGGTATGGCATAGTGTGTCATTATATACAAGACCCTTATTCAGAAGGGGATGCACCTGCGATGAGTTGAGGATACGGTGCATCATACTGTGACCTGGATGTCCCAAACGGTCATGCCATAGCAAGTAGTTGCTTGAATTAGTTAGCTTCTAGCTAACAGATTTCAATTTCTCCAATGTACGCTTCTGGCCGCACACTCAGAGGTTATGCAAAGCTATTCCACTCATTTTTCTCAGTGGTTTCAACGTGGTAACTGTTGGTTCGAATAACCTTAACACTCAATAACGTTCTTCTGGAACGTGGAGATTATAAGGCCTCATTAATGGTAGGTTCAGTACCATTGGACAACATACTGTGGGTTTTGCCATAACCCTCTATCAGGTTGGATTGGCCTGATACAGTTGTCACAGAGGTATGAATAGACAATAAGTTTGAAAAACATCTCCGATCTGGGAGTATGGTGTGTGTAATAGCACTTTTAACCAGACAACAAACTTCCCCACATAATATGTCTATTCATTTATTTAATTCAATGGACCACATGTATAAATAAGTTTATTGAATTAAATACATTCGAACATAACCACATTTTCATAATCCAAAATGATTGAAAACATAAATCACCAAAAATAATCCGAAGATGTTTCATTCATTAAGGTGAAAATATGGCACAAGGGACCAATTGTACCCATGTCTTCGAGTTTTAATCCTCGGTATGTTCAGTAACTGCCTGAAAATCCATGATCTCTAGTGTGGAATCAATAGAAAATTACCTTCAATAAAGTTGGTATTTCGTGTTCCGCGACTGGCGTAATACTCATCTACTGCTTCGGCTATCGCACAGCAGGTGCGAGACCAGCAGTTAATTCCTCCATATCGATAACAAAGATCATGCTAATTTTGGTGGCGGCGGGCCGAACCAGTGTTCCTTTCCACTTTGGCTTGTTAGGCAGGGGCACTATAACATGGGGCCATGTTTTGGGCCGGTTATATGGGCCATTTATGGGCCCACCTCTCTTTACTTGTCTAAAAAGATCAGACTCTTTGTCCCTTCCACGGTCACAATCTCTCCTTTCGAGATTAGGTTTGCGATGAGCAACATCAATTCCTTCAAGCAAAAGTGCTGCTCAGGTACCGATGGGCTTGGCTTGATCATTCCTCAACAGGAGGTTGTTGTTCATTTCAGTGAGAACAAGATAGTGATCAATTCTGAGAATTAATAAAGTGACTCTCCTTGTATTCTTTTGGGCAGATGGGCTTGTTCAATATCTTGCTAATCATGTCTTGCTTCAAGTAAGAAATGGTCATCTGATGGTGAAAGTGCTCTTCCAGAGCGACCCAAAAAGTCTGTGGATCCTCTTCATCGGATACTCAATTTGGAGTGCTTTCTTCTTATGTTTCTTTATGAACATTATGGCACTTGCCTTAAAAGCATCAGTGACGACATTGTCATGAGTATCGATTGTTGATCTCATCTTCTTTGTAGTCAGATGAATTTTCACATTTTGAGTCCACTTTAGATAGTTTCTTCCGGAAACCTCCAAAGCAACAAAGTCAAATATGTTGAGATTTGACATTTCTTATATGAAAGGAACAAATAATATTAGTGCTTTGGGTAATATCGTCCATAAGCAAGTAATGAGAACTTCAGGTTCTATAACATGGTATGAAAAATCGGATTAGACATGTAAAATCTACTGGTTTTATCATGTGTGATGAATTTATGAAGGAAACTTCAAGTTTCTTAAATGGCATTATCGAAACTATAAATTCGATTTATGTATGAACTACTGGTTCATTTAGAACTTCTAGTTCATTAGGTACCTGCATTTTCTACACATATATTCTAGTGCGAAAATTTAGACAAGTAACATAATAATATTGAATTGAGAAAATTGAAATAATCTCACAAATTTGGATAAATAAAAATGGACAAAATACTGTTTACTCCCTATACTTATAGGGTCTCGACGTTTCAGTCCCTGACGTTTCAATTTCACCTAAAAAGTCCTTGAACTTTCCAATTTCACCTAAAAAGTCCCTGCCGTCAATTTTCCGTTAAAAAGTCTGTTATCTTGCTGACGTGGCACTATTTCAACAGTAAAATGACTATTTTACCCTTACTGACCCAAAAAAAAAATTTACTCTTTTTTTTTTCCTATTTTTTAAGTTTGTTCTTTTTTTTTTTTAACTCTTTTTTCTCTATTTTTTTAATTTTTTTTTTATTCCTACTTTTTTTTAAACTCTTTTTTCTCTATTTTTTTAATTTGTTCTCTTTTTTTTTTCCTACTCTTTTTTCTCTATTTTTTTAATTTGTTCTTTTTTATTCCTACTTTTTTTTTTAACTCTTTTTTCTCTATTTTTTTTTAATTTGTTCTTTTTTTTTTCCTACTCTTTTTTTAACTCTCTTCTCTTTTTTTATTTATTTGTTCGCTCTCCTTATATATATATATATATATATATATATTTTCTTTCTATTTTCTTTTTCCTCTTCCTCCTCTCTGCTCTTCGGCCTTATTTTCCTCCTCCTTGATCGCAACTCATGTTTTCGGCCACGCTTGGAAGCCGGAATGGTCGGGTTCTCTTCCCTTCAGATTCCGGCCCCTTCGTGGTGTTGGAGCTATATCAGAAGCTTTCTCTCGACGTCAATAACGTTTCTTTGGTGTTAGTTTGCTGAGATGATGAGCCAATAGAGATTCAAAGAGGATAAGATATTTGAGTTTTCCTGTGAGTTTCCTTGTTTGGTCTATTTGGCAGTTTCTGATCGTAACTTTAGAGAGAAATGTTTGAACTGTTTTGGCACCGAAGAAAGGAAGGTGGCACGTGAATTGATTTGATTTGGGTGTGCTCCGATTTGGTTTGGAACCGCTGTATGGATAGGGGTGATTAGGAGAGGTGGTGATGCTTGCTAGCATGACTGGAATGATGGATGGACAGTGGAATGGTCAGCACTTAATTGGAGCGGCGGGCACGCCAACGGTGATAAGGAGAGGTGGTGATGCTCGCCGAAAACTGGAGCTGAGATCAGGGAGGAGGAAAAGAAAGCCGAAGAGCAGAGAGGAGGGAGAGGAAGAAGAGGTAAACAGAAAAGAGAAAGAAATAAAAAAAAGAACAAAAGAGAGAGAACAAATAAAAAAAAGAGGAAAAAAGTTTTTTTTTAAAAAAGTAGGAAAAAAAAAAGAGAAAAGAGGGTTAAAAAAAAAGGAGAACAAATAAATAAAAGAGAAAAGAGAGTTAAAAAAAAGAGAGAGAAAAGAGTAAAAAAAAAAAGAGTAGGCAAAAAAAAAAAAGAGTAGGAAAAAAAAAGAGAAGAAATTAAAAAATAGAGAAAAAAAAGTAGGAATAAAAAAGAACAAATTAAAAAAATAGAGAAAAAAGAGTTAAAAAAAAAAGAACAAACTAAAAAGATAGAAAACAAAAAAAGAGTTGAAAAAAGAAAAAAAAAAGGAAAATTTTTTTTTTGGGGTCAATAAGGGTAAAATAGTCATTTTACTGTTGAAATAGTGCCACGTCAGCAAGATAACAGATTTTTTAACGGAAAATTGACGGCAGGGACTTTTTAGATGAAATTGGAAAGTTCAGGGACTTTTTAGGTGAAATTAAAACGTCAGGGACTGAAACGTCGAAACCCTATAAGTATAGGGAGTAAACAGTATTTTGTCCAATAAAAATCACAAATCAATTGAGATATTAATTGCATGCTACTAATTTAACATATTAATTATCACACAATTATGTGAATAAATGCTTCTGGCAATTAATTACACATATTAAATATGGTGAATCTATTTACAATATGAAATCATTTTTCCTTTTATTTTTGATTCTGCTGGACCAAAGAAGGAGTGGGCTTGATAGTGAAGCCTATCGGGCTTAGTCTGCGAGCTTGTGACCCAGGCTTTCATACGTAAGTCAAAGAGTGTGATGCCTGCTGGGCTGCTAGGTCCTGTAGAGGGAGAGTGGGCCTACTGGGCTCAAATTGGTCTGCCAAGGAATGAAAAGTTATTACTCAACCCTTTCGGTAACTCCAATTGAATACGACCAGGTAAGGAAGGATGAGGTTTAGGTGGAGCGAGGCTCACTTAAGTACACGGCCTCATCTGAACCTTGCCTAGACATCGCATCCAACTGGATGAGCCTAGTTTGAGAAGATTCATAACTTTTGTCATGGCAACATGTAGTGAGCTTCTATTCTGGCCTTGCAACTTGGGCCTGAGCTTCTGGCTCTGATTTGTTGTGTTGTGACTTTGGGCTTGATTTGAGCTTCTGACTCAGCCTCATTTAATATTCACCATTAACCTGTCTTTTTTTTTCTTCTTTAAATGCTTTTGGCATTAACGCTTCATTAACCCCATAAATATACATAATCATTATGGCAATAAACTTAATGTACAACATTAAGAAAATTGTAATGAAGTAAATAAATATCATAAAGTCAATAATGAAATCATGGTGATGAGCGTAATATACGGCATTAACAGGAAATGATGCACATTATTATGGCAATTAATGATTTGAATAAACGCTTCTGGCATTATAGTAATTAAATAGGAATCCTACATGTCAATGTGTCATGGTATATGTCAATCAAATCCAAAAACATGAACAAATATATATGACAGATATATATGTATCAACCAAATAAATTAATAAAGTAAATTTGGGGGTTCATGTATCATGGTGATTGTTCATATAATCAAGTTTGAAAACATGAATTAAAATTAGAATTTGGAAACATTAATTGATGAAGAGCGGATGAATCTTCAGTTTATATGTGCAGAACTGAGAAGGTTGTCTTCTCAGCCAATCCAAGAGCTATTCGCCTTTTCTGGACAGCTCCCACTTCGAATGGTGTACAGGTCTCAAAACGACTCCAATAAGGCTGAAATTTGGAGGGCAGATAGAAGAGGCAGAGATGAACAACTTTGATGAAGGAAATTTTTGATCTGAGGTCCTGATCAAGAGGTTTCGGGGTGTGCAAACAGGCTGCAGCAGGGGGTTTTTTTTTCTCTGGCTATGGGTTGGGTTAGCGAGCTTCGTGCTGATAACGTGTTGTAAAACGATAGTAAAAGAATTTGAGAGAGGGAGAGTTTAGACACCAGATGAAGTATGAGAAATGGAGTGATTTTATTCATCTCACAATGAGGTTTATATAGGAGTACCTCAGGTTTACGAAAGGTAACTATTTAACGATTACATCAATCACTCGTCTGATTATAATCAATCAATCGCTAATTATATTTTGTTAATCACCAATCAATCTTAATTGGCGTATATCACGCAACACTAATTGCTATTACATGAATAGCCACATTAATATTTACAACACATACTTGTTTCTCAGGCAACAGAGCAAATGCACTCTACTTACACAGCTGAGAAGGTCCTCTTCATTCTCACCATTCCGAAAAGTGCTCACTTTCTTGCCACTCACAATCTCAAGAACTAACACACCAAAACTGAAGACATCCGATTTGACAGAAAAACGCCCATGGATGGCATACTCTGGAGCCATGTATCCACTGCATGATTGTATGCATCAAATTAGACTTCATGCTGTTTCTTTTACATAGGAACTTCAACAATTATATGGTACATAGTGCAAAGGGACATAATTTGATACTTACTAGGTCCCTACGACTCTGTTTGTGTGTCCTTGAGTTTGATCCATCAGAAATAATCTTGCCATGCCAAAATCTGCAATTTTAGGATTCATATCCCCATCTAATAAAATATTGCTGGGTTTAAGGTCACGATGGATAATTCGAAGTCGAGAATCTTCAGGGAGGTAGAGAATCCCTCGAGCAATGCCTCCTATGATTTGTAACGTGTGTTCCAATCCAAATGCCCTTGATTGATTGGATCTATGTATAATTCCATTGAAATGAATATGACCTTTGTTAAATTTCTCTCCTTTTTTGCTTGATTTGTGTAACACAAAAACTATTAGAAATTACAGTCAATTAGAGCAAAGAAGCAGAGAAGATACCAAAGATGAAGTGATCAAGACTCGTGTTAGGCACGTATTCGTAAATTAGGATCCTTTCCTTCATTTTCAAGCAAAATCCTCGGAGCCTTACTAAATTCCGATGTTGAAGTTGAGCAACTAATGTGACCTCATTTTTGAACTCTCAGTCACCCTGTTCAGAATTCTTAGAGAGCCTTTTGACAGTTATATACTGTCCATTAGCTAGACGACCCTGCAATCAAAGTTAGTAAAGAAACAAATGAATATCAAGGAAGAACTTAATAGTATCTTATTAGCAAAAAACGAAAAAAAAAAAAAAAAACTTGGATGGCATCTTCTGTTATGATATTTAGTGTTCTGTTACCTTATAAACAGCTCCAAATCCACCTTGTCCAAGCTTATTTTCATCAGAGAAGTCATCTGTTGCATCTCTAATAGTTTCAAAGTCATATTGCAATGAATCTGCGGAACTAATTTCACCAGAATTATCATCTGAAAATTATCAAATTGATTAGAACATGTTCGAACACATCAAATGAGATAAATGCATTAATTACATCAAAATCTTACTACATATATTATGATTCAATTGAACAATAATATAATGGTGCCTGAATGTATATGATGTGGAAAACAAACCGATCAATTCTCATTGTATGCTAGAACAGAGTCTGTTCAACAAAGTATCTCTATGTTGTTACAGCATATGAAAACATTTAATTTGAGGTTACAAAACATACAGTTGGACTTACTTTCAAGATTTCTCTTCTTTGCTCTAAAGAAAATGCATATGCTGATGAGAAGTGTGAGGATAAAAGCAATCACGGCCACAATGATGATGATCATGGTAGTTTTTGACGCGTTCCCCTTCTTTCCTAAAACAAAAGTGAGAAAGAAAAATGTCAAATAGGTAGGTACTTATATTGAGTCAAAAAGAAGAAAGCAAAGGAAAATTAATTGACTATATGGCATCAATTAAGTTTAAGCATATGCAAGGGAACCATACCTTTTATTGGTGGAAGACTCACTTCCGAATCGGCTGTAGACTCGTAGAAAAGAGTGGCCTCAAACCTTACACTGCAGCTGGGTTTAAGAACTCTTCCTCCTTGCTTTCCACTACAACATGTTGGAATTTTTGAGATAGCATCTTGTAGGCAATTGCTGCAATTGTTCTTGTCCATATCTGGAGTGCACTGAACAAGTCCATATATTGCTTGATATTTTGGAACAACTTGGAGAGTTGTATGTCCTGCTGCATATTTTTTGAGAGAGTCCCCTGATGCCGCTTTCTCACTTAAGGTATCCAACAAGGAATTTAGCAGTGGTGTAAACTGTTCTATGTTCGCTGCATCAGTAGGGCTACGGACATACTTGATGGGTTCATCGTCCTGAATACCAAATATTAACTTGCTCGAGTATCGTACCATACAAGGCTGAGCCCATAGGATCGCTTCCTTTTGATGTGAGCAATTCTGGAAGAGAAGTTGACTGGCCTCCTTGACACAAGTATGGCACATATCCAGTGCGATATCTCCTCTACACAATGCAATTGCATTAACCTTGTTGGGGTCCTGTCCCATAGAAGAATTGTAAAACCCGTAATTGATTTGGGTGTTGGAAGAGAAGTTGGACAGGAGGTTGTTGAGGTTTTCTTGGTAGATGCTGCCATCAGTGTAGGTGCCAATGCTGGAACATCTCCAGCAGAAATCAGCTGTGAAAGTACATACACCGTCATCAATCTGCGCTGTGGCAGGAGCAACAAGGTCCAAGATGATAGGAATTAGCATGAAGAAAAGCAATCTTGAGGAACTCATTTCTGTTGCTCCAAGTAAAAGTGCTATTTCATTGAGAGTAGTACAACTTGTCTTCTATTGTTTGCTCATGGGCTCCAATCATGCATTATTATTTGAGACAGAAAATCAAAGAAAATAGAATAAACAACATTAACACAAGCATGTATTCCTTCAGCAGCCGTCCATCTAACCACTCTAAACTAAAAATACTGTAAACAATATAGAATCTTGTCTACTTGCCCATATAATAATTAGTTTAATTTTCCGGGTACGCAATTGAATATAGCACCATGCTCTTCTTTCCCACTACTATATAGCTTCCAGTTCAGCAGAGACATGCACAGACAGAGAAGAGTCCTTGAAATTTAATGGCTGGCGTATACTAGAAAACTTCTTGCATCAGAATTCGAATTTTTCTAATACAAATACCCCACAACTTTCTGTTAAAGGATATCGACATAATGAACTTTCTGTTAAAGGATATCGACATAATGTGTGCCTCTACAAACTAGGGTTTAGAGTTGTAATAGGAAAGTACCATAGGTATACTAATTGTATTCCGATTCTGTTACCTTTTGTGTACTCTGTAAACTCCCTATATAAAGGGCTCCTATTATCAATAATAAACACAATTCTATTCTCATACAACACGTTATCAGCACGAGTTCTAACCCTAACCCAAAAGAAGAAAAAAAAAAAACCTAAAGACTCTCTCTCCCAAAAATCTGCCGCAAACTCTCCTTGCCCACAAAACCCTAGATCGGCCAGCAGCCCACTGCAGTCCCTACTTCCCCCTGCAGCAAGTCCGCAACCTGCAACCTACAGCCTCCTGCCGCACACCTCCTGCAGCCCCTGCTGCCTCAGCCCCCCGCAGCTCGCCCTGCACGCCTACGCAGCCCGTGTTGCTGCCTGCACACCAGCCCAGCCTCCTCACCAGCTCGCTGCAACCTGTAACCTGCAACCTCCTGCAGCCTAGCCTTCAACCGGCCTCCCTGCAGCCCGCCTGCACGCAAGAACCTGCTGCTGCTGCCGATTGCTGCACTACTCCCGACCAGCGCCGAAGCCTCCGCAGCCTGCCTTCCTGCACTGCTGCTGCCTGAGGCCGTGCACACCCATCTGCAGCCCGAAGCCCCCGCAGCCCAGAAAACAGAAAGAGCGAAGTCAGCGAACGAAGAAAAGAGAAGAAGAAACCGAAAAAAGAAGAGGGGAAGACGCGGCCAAAAAAAAAAGCAAAAAAAAAAAAAAAGAAAGGAAAGGGGGGAGGACGGGCTTGGGCCCGGAAAGAAAAAAAAAGAAAAAAAAAAGAAAAAAGAAGAAAAAAAGAAGGAAGAAAGAAGGAAGAAAAAGAAAAAAGGAAGAAGAAGAAAAAAAAAAAGGGGAAGGGAGAAGGGCAGCCACCAACTGCCAATTTCCGACCATATTCTAACTACACGCCTGCATCAACACGCGCGTGTCTTCAAGCTAAAAACAATCACGTAAGTTTTTATAATTAAGGTTGCTGCTTTTTTTTTTTGTAATTAAATTCCTTTTATTTTCTGCATAATATTGGAATATATGTTGCCAAATGATTTTGAGTATTTAATAAAGCGGAATTGTGGGGATTCACGCTTAACGAACTAAGAGTGTTCATAATTAAACGAACTAAGAGTGTTCTTGTGAACTAAGAGCGTTCACAATGCTTGGACTAAGAGCGTCTGTAAGCATCAAATTGTGACCATATTAAAACATCATTGTTGGTCTAATCCAAAAGAGATTCTTGGAAATTGATTTCTTGGTAGCATAGCTCGGAAATCTTATTATTTTAGTTTTCGTGGAAGTTTAGCTCCGAAACTAATTTATCTTCTCTTCTTATTTTCAGGATGTCGAATGAACCTCGACTCGACTTTCCCATGCTTGACTCAACAGGCTCGGATTACCACAGTTGGGTAACCGATGTTGAGAACCATCTCACTTCAAAGAGAATATTACCCATAATCCAGGCACCTAACCTGGATCTTATGTTCAACCGAACGTCTACAAAGCATGCTCAAGCAGTTATCTTGATGCGACGCCATATGGACAAGGCACTCAGATTGGAGTTTATGTCGATCAAGGATGCAAGAGAGCTATGGGTAGCGCTAGAAGAGCGCTTTGGCAATGTCCAAGATTCCCTCCTCCCTGACTTGAAGGTTCAATGGAACAATCTGCGCTTTGCTGACTTCAAGTCTGTTACTGAATATAATTCAGAGGCTCTTCGCTTACAATCCATGTTGAGATTCTGTGGGCAACCTGTCACAGAGCCTGAGTTAATTGAGAAAACTCTCTCCACCTTCCCCGTTTCAGCCATTGTGGTATCAAAGCAATACAGTACTGAAGTCAATGCTGGACGGATCACGAGGTTCCATTAGCTTATTAATATTATATCTGTAGCTGAGAAACATGATAACATACTCGTGAGGAATTATAATTCAAGGCCCATTGGAACTAAGAGCGTTCATGATGCGAATTATAATGCACCCAAAGGAGGGCGCAAGGAGCGGTACCCTAAGAATGGGGGACAAGAGGGACGTATGGGCCCATATAACCGCTCTAACCAAGAAGGAAACTGCAAGTTTGGTGTGGATACACGTGGTGGTAATGCCACACGTGGGAGAGGGGGTCGTGGTATCCCTAGCCGTAATGGTGGCTCAATGGGTCGTGGTGGTGGCACCAACCCTCCTAGGGAACGCCCGCAACGTGCACAACGTGCACCTCAATTAAAAGGAGGCAACCGCAATGATGAGTGTCATCGATGTGGATCAATTGAGCATTGGTTCAAGCAATGCAAGGCAAGTGAGGAACTAGCTGCAAGCTACAGGGCATATAGGGACCTGAGAGAGCAAGAAGTGTACCTTACAGAAGAAGAAGAAGATGGTGGAGATGTCAATCTCACCATAGAGGACTTCAAAGCTGAAGATGAAGTGCACATGGATGCAACAGACTTTGATTAGATTAGTCCTTTTTATTTTTCCAAGAACTTTTGTAATGGCAATTTGCCTTAGTTAATAAATGACAATTGTATTAACTCTTTCTTATGTGGCAGACCCAATAAAATGTGATGTCTAGGAAAGTCACTGAGATTCTTGGTATTTAAGAGAGCCCCACCAACATCTCTCTCTACTTTCCTGGTCATATTTGATTGGAGTTACCAAATGGATAGAGTGACTACAATGTGTCTTACTTTGATTTTATTTTGGATTAGACTTTGGGAACTTTGATGTAATCATTGGCTATTAATAAAGTGTCAATTCTTTTACTTAATGTCTTGGACATACCTTAATTCGAACTTTATAGAGCCAATGGTTTTCATGTGGAAACACATTATGAGAATGGACAGAGTTCATTTGCATCACCTCTAATGACTACGGACATAAGCGAGTATTAGAGAAACTTATGTGTCGCTCTAGTGGGTTGTATGTAACCACTATTTGAGTTATTGAATCCAACTATGTCATGAGAGATGACTTATGGGATTTTGGCACATATAGGCTTTGACATGATGATCCGTGTATTAAAAGACTTTACATGGACATCTATTTTCAGAAAGAAGAAAAGTAAGAACCAAGAATTGGTTCGAGGAGCTGCACATGCGCCTCATGGCGCCATGATTGTGCAAAGACAGGCCTCACATGGCCAGCGCCGCCTACCCCCTGCGGCAATACATGGCATTGACGCCATAAACTCCTCTCTCTACTTCTCAAGTCTATTGTGACATTGGCTTAACCAAAACCTTTATTGGTTGATTATAAAGCCCATGTTTCGTTCTGTAAAGCCTGTTATTTAGGATTGAGACCATCCTATGCAAAGGAGATTGAGGAAATAATTCCATTCTTACAAAGAATCTAAGGGAATTCTATGGATTTGATCAACCAACTTGCGGACCATATAGATGTTTTATGGTGTTGGTTGATACGCAAACACGCTGGTCACGTGTTGTGCCATTATCCACTCGTAATGCTGCTTATACTACAGTCCTAGCACATAACATATGGCTACGGGCTCACTACCCAGATCATCCCATTCAGTCAATTTGACTTGATAATGCTAGAGAGTTTACATCGACAGTTTTCGATGACTATTGCATATCATTGGGTATTGATATCAAGTATCATATTCCCTTGTACACACCCAATTGGTCTCGCGGAAAAGCCACCATTAAACGACTACAATGGTAGCCCGGACATTGGGAATGCGCACCAATATTTCCGCTTGGGTTATGCAATAACGCATGCAGCTATGCTAATTCGTCTACGACTCATAGCAGCCACTCAACTTTTATTTGCGTTACAGCTAGTGACTGGGTTTGAGTTTAATATCTCGTATTTATGCATATTTGAGTGTGCGGTTCATGTGCCAATTGCGCCGCCACAGCGCATCAACATGAGTCATTGCAACGAAAGCATATATATTTGTTTGTTGGACATGCATCTCCAACTATAAGTCCGCTATATAGAACCCTTGCCAGACGATCTCTATTTCGCTAGATTTGCGAATTGTCACTTTGATGAGACAGTCTTCCCGTCGTTAGGGGGAGATTAGAACGTCAATGTTCAACAGGAACGACAGGAATTGTCGTGGTCTGTCCCCACTATGTCTCATCTTGATCCCCTAAAAGTGACGAGATCACATATACCTGCTGCAAACATGCCTGCAAGGATTGATGTCCCCACAAGAGGACATGGTGCCACCCAGAGAAGATGGGTGCTGCACCACTACCATGGATGGTAGTATGGTGACGCCAAAAAGGTGGCATAATGGCGTCATAAGCCATGAGTTCCGCTAGAGAGAGTAGGGGACCCATAGGTTCGATGGATTCTCGCCCTAAGAAGAGAGCGAGTTTGGCACAACTTGATCCATTGATCATTGATACTCATAATCTGTCTCATGAGAATATTTTGGATTGTGGTTATGTCCAAGAGACATCGTTGGGGGACGCCTCAATGTTAGAACCAATTCCAGAGAATATAGAGATCTCTACGAACTACACTAGTGTACATGAGGACGTGGAATTATTGAGACCAATGACATCGAACCTTACTCCGTTGAAGAATGCCAACGTAGAGAAAATCGGCCTAAATGGAAAGATGCGATCCAGGTTGAATTGGATTCACTAATGAAGAGGAAGGATTTCGTGCCTGAGTTGCCAACACCTCCTAACATAATACCTATTGACATTAATAGGTCTTCGTTAGATAGCGTGATGAGAAAAAGAGATGGCAATCTCGCCTTATGGCGCAAGGTTTCTCACAACGCCCTGGAATCGACTACGAGAAGACATATTCTCTCGTAATGGATGTCATTGCACTCCACTACCTTATCAGTTTGGTAGTTTCCAAATAACTGAACATGCAGCTTACGAATGTGGTCACTACGTATCTCTATGGGGATCTAGATACGAAATATAATTAAGGTTCTTGTGGACTTTATTTACCCAAGTCAAGTGGCTCTAGACCACGGAGCGCATTTGCAACGAGGTTGAAATGCTCACTAAAATGACTACTTGATTGGGAAGGGATATGATGAACTATGCCCACGCGTTTCCACGACAAGTTCCGGATTTGCAATTGTCACGGTTTATAATCGGAACCCTTGAGAGTTAAGGGAAACCGCTGAACACCTGAAATCCGAGTTTGAGAGGAATGACCTTGGGAGAACACGGTTTTGTCTAAATTCAGAACTTGTATACAGTGTCAAGAGACATTTTTGATAAAGTCAAAGATGCACCATGGTCGTCGGTAGTCTTGGCCCTAAAAGGGATCCGTTTCGTCCCAGGGACGATGACGAAGACGTGTTAATAGCATAAGTGCTTACTTATGTACAATAGGCGCATTATTGTACTTAGCACAATACAAGACCGGACACCTCAATTATTATGAACTTGTTGGCTAGATATAGCCCCGCGCCAACGCAACTCCATTAGAATGGTATAAAGACAATCTTTCGATATTTGAGAGGTACGATTGATATGGGCTTGTTCTATCCCTACAGAAAAAGAGACGACGGAAATGCGGGATTGGACCCCATAAGGCAAAATGCCACCTTCCGTGCTCCTCCTCCCCTCCATCAAAATGACAACAAGCACTTCTAAATATTGAAGTGAGCCAAATCCGATAAGAGGATAATGTAGCGGACTTATTTACTAAGTCGTTACCAAAATCCACTTTCGAGAAACATGTGAAGAGCATCGGATTGAGAAAGTTATCCGAACTCCCACGATTGTAGCAATCAGGGGGAGATATTGACATCAGGGGGAGGCATGATGTCTACATGTTCGATCTCGAAGAGTGAAGGACGTGTTGTGCTCTTTTTGTCCTTCGACTAGGGTTATTTTTGTCCCACAGGGTTTTTGTTACCTGGCAAGGTTTTTAACGAGGCAACAATCAAAGCGTCATCACCAAGTTTGAGCGGCACAAGGGGGAGTGTTGAAGGATATCGACATAATGTGTGCCTCTACAAACTAGGGTTTAGAGTTGTAATAGGAAAGTACCCTAGGTATACTAATTGTATTCCGATTCTGTTACCTTTTGTGTACTCTGTAAACTCCCTATATAAAGGGCTCCTATTATCAATAATAAACACAATTCTATTCTCCTACAACACTTTCAGCATTATGCTGTTAAATTACAGAATTTTTTGGCACCAGTTGAAGTTTAATACGTAATCAGTAGAAGTCTTTGTAGAATAATATCAAACGGCAGTAGCTGACGTCATCGACCTGATGCAGAAACTTCTAAGATAGCAAAGTCAGAACAATAAATTTATTTAAAGTCATTCTACAAATTAGAGAAATAAAAAATGAAAAGAAAGGACAACAACTGTTAACAGTATGCATCATCATTGACCTGGACATAGTAGAAGATGAATCACCAAACCAGTCAGCTGTTGAAGTGTAAAAAACAATCAAAACCAAAGCATGCTCAACAAGACAAAGCTGAGGATAAGGATTCCATGCACCACTCAAATGGAGCTCAGAGACAACCTACAACTCTGCAAAATAAAGCCAAGAGACACATTGCCATGGTGCAACAGATGTAGCAGAGACCAGACGTGTATTGCCATAGTACTAATGTAATTAAGATCACACAAGTGTCAATACACAGATGAATAGCAATAGGACCATTACAGCCTTCACAAGGCACTCTAGCTTGTATAAATAGACACCAGAAGTGTAAAGTTCAAGTATTGAATGAAACACAAAGTTCTCAAACAAATTTACGTCATTTAATCATGCTTTTACTCTATTTATTTATGCATTGCTATCAACAACAACAGGGATAGCACTTTTACTTGAGCAACAGGTACCAAAGATTTGTTGAGCGCTATAAGCAATAGCTAGTAGAAAGGAACAACTCGAACCTCACTTGACAACTAAGCAAGTATCCCTTGGCAGTGGTTTCTCATTGTACTCAGTGTTATACAGGTCTACAGCTGCCCTTAAGCATCGGCTATAGCATCAGTCTCATATTGGTCTATAACCCCGCTCAAGAATTTTATATAAACAGTGGATTGAGCAATCCATATATTGTTGCAGCATTACTGAGAGTGAGACCCAATTCATAGTCTATGTATGGATAAAAATCATAAATTGAAATAACTGTCAACAATTTTGGCTTGTGATGCAAGTCACAGACTAGCTAGGGTTTGATGTGACTTAATCTTCCAGTGATATCTCTGCTATAGCCTAATGTAGAAATCCCTCTACGCCTCACTAGGGTGGTTTTTTTTTTTTTTTTGGGTATAAAACCTTTTACATCCCCTGTTTTACATTCACCCTTTGATTTTCTTGGAAGAAAAACTTGGCAGAAAGCTAAAGACCCAGAAAAATTTACTTGGGAGTTAGGATCAAGAAAGATTTTCTGATATTATGTGGAAACAGTTGATTGAGTCACATATGCAAGAGCCAGTAGAAAGGAATTGATACGTACCTTGATTGATAGCTTTGCAAGTAAGGCATTGGCTCAAAGACAAAGTGTCGAAGATAAAGCAAAGGTGGCTCGGTCAATATAGGAGACCTCGGTGAGCTCAACTCTTTGGTCTGAGTATAGGCCCACTATGTTTGGTCTTTCTGAACACAGAAAAACAAACTCTTAAATTTGGGCTTAAAAAGCTTGAGATGGGTGGCTCATGTGATAGCTAGGCTATATGATATGGATTCTGATTGCTAGGCTAGATGTACACATGCGACGATTGCTGGGACTTGAAGCCTCTCCTTAGTACAACATATAATTCGAGCTGGGAACTTAATATTAATTCAAGCGTCTAAGAAAGCCAATAAATAGGGTTCCCATATAGTTTTCAAGCCTGTAAGGCAGCCAATATAGAGTTTCATATAGTTTTCCAAGGCATGAGAAGGGGAGAAACCATTCATTTGACTAAATTTGCACTATATATATATATATACCTTGTAAAACTCTGGGATCTGGTGGAGGAAAGAATAGGCTGGCTATGCATCTGATAAAAGAAATTAATAAAGTTTGACAGTACTTGATGTGCTTGACATGGAGCCTATGTAGGCGTGAGATATGCACACGTGGATAACTTGGTTCTGACTACATGTGGACAACTTTGGGTGACATATATGGAGCCTATGTAGGCGTGAGACATGCATATGTGGGTAACGTGGCTCTGATACCATGATAAAATAATTTGAGATTCATATTCAAAACTAATTGGCAATGAATGAAGTGGTTTAAATCTTGATAAACACATAGGCAATGTTCCATTTTTCCCATGTGGAATGTATATATTCTTAACACAAGCAATTAGTGTCACTATCGTTTGCTCTAAACCAACACTAATGAGGGTACAATTTAGTAATTGATGCTTCATTAACTGAACAGACTGAGTTGCTAGTATGTTGATTTGATGATTCAGATGTTACTGATGGCATTCTCATCTCTTCTGTAAAATGCTGGCTTTTGAGGCAATGGCATCGTAAGTGAGTAACTGCTTAGATCAGTTTTAAGAAGAATGGAATGCTTCAAGCTTCATGCACAACTCTCATCAATCAGGTATGTCTTGCATACATGTGCATGCTTGTAAAGTGGTTAGGACTGAACTTGCCTTTGAATCCTATTATAGGATGCGATTATCTTTGCAATCCTATTGTACTGATCTGCGTTGTTTAAGATGGTTTAATCAAAAGCATACAAACTTTCTTAAATTGGTTTATGAGCTTTTCTATGCTTATGATTCTATTTTAATCCATGCTTTTTAAAGGAAGTCATGAAGCCCATGTACATTAGAAACCCTAGCTCGTCTTCTCCTATATATATGTTTCTCTTAGGGTTGTTCAAGGTGTGGAACATATCAGAATATTTGGTCGTTGCCTTCTTGAGAGTTTTCTGCCTTTATCTTCAGAAAGCATTGAGCTAAAGTTTCATGTGAGAATCTTTCACAAGCTATTCCTTGTTTAGCTTTTGAAAGATTATCAAATCCCAAGCTTTTCTGTCAAAAAAGTTTTATGGTTTTATGCTTCATGTGTGTTGGTAGTTCATGCATGATTTGTGAAAGCTTGAGTCCATGAACACAGAAAAGAGAGGAAGCAGAGAGAAAACAGAGAGAGTTTTTGTTATATCAATCAGGCAAATCCGTTACAAAATGAAAATGAGGGAAGTGCAGCAGCTATATACTTGCCCAGATTACATAAGAAATTGACACGTGTACAATAGATGTATGCCACTAACCACTTAAGCAAGCTGCAGTAATAAGGTAAAACAGTAATTTTTTGCTACTCTGTTAACACCCCTCCTCAGCTTGATGGGAGGGCTCTGACATCAAGCTGGCACAGAGGTAAAAGTGTTGAGATGAGCATAAACCCTTGGTGAATAAACTGATTTGCAAGCTTGTGACAAAGTGCCAATTTCTTTAGGTATAGCTTGTTGCCTATCTAACAGATTAGGGGAAACCTGAGTTGCCGAAATAAATGCCCTGTGATTGGAAATTCCAATGGAAACTGGAGTAATCATTGAAGCACTGTTGGACATTAAAGGAGGCTTAGTAGGAAAGGACAAATGAGGTGCAGCTGGAACAAAACCTTCTTTTACATCGTCACCATTATTTGAAGCTTGAAGAACTTGATTATCCAGTATATTGTTGTTATTGAAGCCACAACCTCTAGATTGCACAAGACCAGCATTTGAGTTCGCATGAACATAGCTACAATAATTCCGATTTGGAGCAAAGGTACCACAGTTACCATAGATACGAGATCCTTGAGAATTAGATGGATGGGGTCTATAGCAACAACTTTTTGCAATGTGGCCATGCCTTGTACAGATTTGACATTCAACAGTAGAGGTAGAAGAATCATGACAAACAACTGAGCTTTGCTGTGAGTACTTCTCACTGTTAGTGTAGCTCACATGTGGGGAGAAGTTACTATTTTGATGTGAGAAGCCATGTTGCTGCATTAGCCCACCATTCGGTTGAAAATTATGGTTTTGCTGAACACTTGCACCTTGGTGAAAACCTCTAAGATTGAATGCTCCATTATGTTGGAGTCCACCATTCCCATATTCTATATTGAATTGAGCAACTCCATTATTTGAAAAAGGAAAGCCACCAACTTGTGGAGTGACACCAGTAGGCATGTATGATGTAGGAAGAGTAGTATTGGACCCAGAAGAGACATCATCCCAAGCAGGTAGATTAGTAGCAGGATGAATCACGAGATCATTGTTTGACATGTGTTGTTGGGCAAAATTCTCATTTCGCATCATGGTACTGTCAGGTGCATAAGGTACATAACAAGCAACTCCAGCATTTTGCTGTTGACTCTGATGATTAGATCCACCAAATGACTGTGAATATCCTTTATTTTGTTGCAGACCAAGTTGACTCTGCTGTATGGTTCCATGTCCTTGAGGAATCCCATAGGTAATGTCTCTGAAACTATCACCATGTGTCACCATTGTAGTCTTGGAAGGCAAAGAAATAGTCTTGGCAGCCTCTTCAAGTTCAGTTTCAGCAATGAGCAAAAGAGATCTTAATTCTTGTGTTGAAATAGGGTTATGCTTAGCCCTGATTATAGTTTTCATGGTAGTATAGTCTGATGGCAAACCAAGAAGAACAGAAACAATTATGTCTTCATCAGTCATATGAATCCCTACATTAGCCAACTGATCACAAGCAATCTTCACCCGATCCAAATACTTGTCAATAGAATCTGAACCCTTTTGGAGTTTGTAAAAGTTGCTCTTTGTTAAACCATGAAGTAGAAGCAAACCTCTCCTTGAGTGAACACCAAAGTTCTCTAGAAGTATTACTTCCAACAACAAAAGAAAGAACATCACTAGATAGAGTAGTAGAAAGCAAAGTCATAACAGCATAATCGTTTTGCTTCCAAGTATAGTACTCTGTTGTCATTTCAGATGAGACACCACCTTCTTCTGTGATCATGTATTGTGAAGGACAAGGGAATGATCCATCGACATACTTCATTAGGCCACAACCTTTTAACATTGTTTCTAATAAAAATTTCCATGTGACATAGTTAGAGTTATCTAACCGGACTGGAATCAGATTGTAGAAATTGGATAGTATAAGATTGCTCAAGTTAAAATAGTTATTCATGATGCCTGACTGTGGATAGCAACAACGAGCTGCAACAACAAATACACAACACAAAATAATGTCTTGACTGTTGATAGTAACAATCAAGCTGCAGCACTTCTAACACAACTTTCAGCTTATGCAAAGTGTATTCTAGATACGTGTAGTGATTTGAGCAGCAGAAGCAGTAGGTAGAGCCATAGTGAGACCAAGAATGAATGAGTAAACTTCAAGAAGTATCCAAAAGTGAACAGGATGGATAAGAGAGCATGAACACGAACAACTCCAAGTATGAACAAGAACAATTATCACTTGCTGAAAAGATTAAATCTGAAAAACTGAGTCTTGAACTGCTTGTATCACAGTTAGGGTTTCAATCTTCTTCTTTCAACTTTGAACAATCACTATGAATCTTGTACTAAAACTGAATCATAATACATCAAATTCAAATCCGAGGCTTCGAAAACTAAAATTTATCAACAAATTTTAACAATCTTGACGAAATTTCCCAAATTTTCCAGAGCTAGAAAGATGAACTTATCTGAATCAATCTCAAACTTGAATCAATTTCTGATAGGTAAGAATCTGAAGCAAGAAGATGGAGAAGCTTCATGAAACACAAGCAGCTAGAGCTCCAATACCGAATCTTGATCGAACCTGGCTCCTGATACCATGAAAGCTTGAGTCCATGAACACAGAAAAGAGAGGAAGCAGAGAGAAAACAGAGAGAGTTTTTGTTATATCAATCAGGCAAATCCGTTACAAAATGAAAATGAGGGAAGTGCAGCAGCTATATACTTGCCCATATTACATAAGAAATTGACACGTGTACAATAGATGTATGCCACTAACCACTTAAGCAAGCTGCAGTAATAAGGTAAAACAGTAATTTTTTGCTACTCTGTTAACAATTTGTGCCTTGAGGTGATTGACAACCGAGATGAGAGTTGTGCCATCTCAAGATTGACAAAGGAGAACAAGTTCGCTGATCTGAAAGTAGCAAAGACGAGAAGACACCGTTGCCCACTAGATTGGTTCTAGTAGATGAGTTGTGTAAGATCTTTATGTACTTTCCTATTCATATAGTGGATTGTTCACCGGCATAGTGCCAGCAGTTGTTTACCTCTTTGGAGGGTTTTATTGCGTCAACAGATCTTGTGTTATGTATGATGATTTTACTTTGGATGGTTTGGCAAATTGAATAAATCATAACGTCATCAAAGATCTACAATTTCAATTAGGAATTTAGGATTCAAGTTCTACTGCAATCCTATATTAGGATGCGAACATGTCTGCACTCCTAAGACTGATTTCTAGAGTTGTTGACATGTTGATCAATTCCGTTAATTGGGAAATACATACATCTATTATGTAATTACAAGAAGTAAATTGTCAATCAATCATTTGATAAACTAAAGTGTTTCATCGATCATTTAGTTTTCCTCTCTTTTCTTAATTAAATGAAATACTAGCTAGCTATTGGTAGTCGGATCCAGTGACACAATACTGAGAGGCTAAATCACTAATAGGGCTGCAATTCTGTACCCGAATCAAATTCGAGGTCAGTCCTGTCTTGGTGATTCTTGACACTTTAATCGTAACTATGCTTAGATTTCTTTTAATTTCCATTCTATTCATGCATCGGTTATATACTAGATATAAACTAATTTTAGCTTGTCAGCTTAGTTAGGAGCTATCTAGATCGGCTATAGCATCAGTCTCAGATTGGTCTATAACCCCGCTCAAGCATTCAGTTATATAAACAGTGGATTTAGCAATCCATATATTGTTGCAGCAGTACTGAGACTCAATTCATAGTTTATGTATTAATAAGTCGATCATAAATTGTAATAACCGTCAACTATTTTGGCTTGTGATGCAAGTCACGGACTAGACATGGTGTGATGAGTATTGATCCCATCCCGGCCCGTTTATATTAAAGAAATTAAATATTTAATCTTTTATATTACTTGGCTGAGTCGGACTGGGTAACTAGTCAAATCTATGGGAACACAGAAGAATGACCACACCTGATCACTAAACTTTTTTAACCTAAATGGCTAATTCGATCCCAATTCAGTTCACTCGATGCTCTCTTCTCCACTCTCCCCTCTCCAGTCTCTCTCATGTTCTTCATCTAACAGCTCTCTCAGATTCTTAGTCGTCCTTGTAGCTCTTTCTGATATGGGAAGGTTAGAGGACCTCACAGAAGCTCCAGAAGGGCAAGCGCAAGTCATTTTTCTTCTCTCTGATTTTCTGTGGTTAATTAGGATTTTATTGATTCTGCTTTTGTTTTTGTTTTGATTGCTTGATTTTAATTGTAATTTGGACCTTGATCTCAAATTTGTGATCAATTTTACTAGTTTTGAATTTATTGCTGATTCAATTGATTGCTGGAGCTCAATTTCGCTTTGTTGCTATAGAATTGTGGAGGTTGACTTTAGTTTGATTTGGCAGGAACGATAGAATGCGGCATTGATTTGGCAGCTCAATTTCTTTCCAGTTTCCCCAAATCAGCATTGATTTCACTTCCAGTCCAGTTCATACTTCATCTCCAGTTCAGTTCTTCGATTCATTTTACAATGTTTGATTTGTTTTAATGCAAAATTGAATGTGTATGCTTGTAAACATTCACATATGTTAACAGTACTTAATCTACTGAGCTTTTTATATATAGTTATATACCGATAAGAATGATATTGGCTTTTGAGCTTGGTCATGTGATAGCTAGGCTATATTATATGACTTATGTTTTCCTTCTGGATTGCTGGGACTTTACGCCTACTCAGTACACCATATAATTCGAGCTCGAATCTTAATATCAATTCAAGCCTCTAAGAAAGCCAATATATACAGTTCCCATATAGTTTTCAAGCCTCTAAGGCAGCCAATACAGAGCTTCATATAGTTTTCGAAGGCACGGGAAGCCATTTATTTGACTAAATTTGCACTACCTTGTAAAACTCTGTGATCTGGTGGACGAAAGAATAGACCGGCTATGCGTCTGATGAAAAAAATTAATAAAGTTTGACGTGCAGTATTTGATGTGCAAGCAATTAGTGACACTATCGTTTGCTATAAACCAACACTAACGAGGGTACAATTCAGTAATTGATGCTTCATTAACTGAACAGACTGAGGTGCTAGTGTGTTGATTTGATGATTCAGATGTTACTGATGGCATTCTCATCTCTTCTCTACTATGCAGGCAAAATGCTGGCTTTTGAGGCAATGGCGCAGTAACTGAGTAACTGCTTAGCATGAGAACTATAGTTTGCATTGTAGGTCTCTCCTCTGGATTTTCTTGAACACACAATAAACCAATATGAATACATCTGATTACTTCATTTCTTGAGTAAGAACCTCTCAGATTTGAATCCAACAACTCTTCTGGCGTCCCATCCCTCCAATGTTTCCAAGCCTAGAATTTTTTTCATGAGTCCCTCAAAATGTTGAAATCATTAAAAAATTGTAAAATTTCTCAAATGTCTTATACTCACATAGGTCAAGAGGTCTTCGCCGCGGTCTGATTGATAGAAGCTAGTGTTCTTCTCGCCAGTTACAATCTCCAAGATTAAGACACCAAGACTGTACACATCAGACTTAACCGAGAATTGTCCGTGCATTGCATACTCCGGAGGCATGTAACCACTAAAATCAGCAGCAACAATAAAGCTATATGTTATTACTTAGCAGAAACATAATATAAAACCAGTGATATCAATTTTTTATATATGAACTATGAAGACAATCAAATTTCTGTACTTACTAAGTTCCGACAATCCTTAGGGTATTTCCTTGTGTTTGATCACCTCCAAATATTCTTGCCATGCCAAAATCTGCTATTTTTGGGTTCATTTCCCCATCTAACAATATGTTGCTCGCTTTAAGATCTCGATGTATGATTTTAAGCCGAGAATCTTGATGGAGATAGAGAATGCCTCTAGCAATCCCACTGATAATCTTGTATCTGCTTGACCAATCCAACTTTACTTGAATGTCCGAGTCTAATTCCATGTTTGTCAGAAGAAAGTATACAGGTTAGAATAAGTAAATCAATTCACTTACAGAACAGCTCATTTAATCAATTCACCCTTGATGATTACATATCCTACAAGGCACATACCGAATAAAAAGTGGTCAAGGCTTTTGTTCTGCACAAGTTCATAAACAAGTATCTTTTCTTCTCCTTCAGAGCAAAACCCCAGCAGCCTCACTAAATTTCTGTGCTGAAGCTTGGCGACCAAAACCACCTCATTTTTAAACTGCTCAACACCTTGCCCGGAGCTTCTAGATAACCTCTTCACAGCTATTTCTTGCCCATTAGGGAGTGTTCCCTGAGAATTAATATAGAAACAAACAAAGACCTAATTAATTAACCATCATGAAATCTCTCATATATATTTGATATGCAGCACATTTATGAATCAAACGTCATATATTATTACCTTGTAAACCTCTCCAAAACCACCTTCCCCTAATCTATTATTAACAGAGAACTGGTTTGTGGCTGCTTCAATTGTAGCAAAATCAAACTGCAATGACTCCACATTAGTAATTTCATTATCCCCTACACCATCAACAAATGTAATAAATTAATAATAGGCATACTTAAAACTAAAACCGTACAAGAGCAAAGAAAAAACATGCATGTTACCATTCTGTCCCTGTAAAGCATCATATTTTTTTCTTGTCTTTCTTAGAAAAAAGCAGCCAACCAAGAAAAGCACCAAGGCAACTGGAACAACAATGGCCACTATGATCAAGGATGAGATTTTGTCGTTTCCTGCATAGAGTCAATATTAAGATTAATGCAATTGTAGGGGCCGGTGAGACAAAACACATTACATTAATTAGCTATAGTACTCTTGCTATTCATTTTACCTTGAGATCTCGTTACTGAACCTGGAGGAGGGGGAGGAAGAAGCAGTGATGGTGGCGATGGCGCTAGTGGAGGTGTGGCAGCTTGAACTGTGTAAAATGGATAGATTTCATATCGAACATAAACAGTAGGAAATAAGACTACTCCCCCTTGCTTTCCATAAAAAGAAACTGGAATAGCTGCAATAGCTGCTGTAAGACATCTTTCACAACCTAGGCTCGATAGGTCTGGTGTGCACTGCACAAGGGTGTACAACTGCTGAAAATCTGTGAAGTTCACTTCTTTTGTTGCGAATTTTTTCACACCTGAAGGTGCACCAGCAGCAGGTCCCACCAAGCTCTTCAGAGTTTGTCCCAGCAGCGGCATGAAGCGGTCAGGCTCAGTGATATTCCCCGTGTTGAAGAAGGAAACTTGAGGAGATGTCTCCGGGTTGCCAAAGAAGGATGTGTTTGAGTAGCGTAACATGCAATCTGCATACCATATTATTGAGATTTTGCTCAAGGGGCAATAATTTTGGACTCCTTCTGTGGCTATAGCAGACACACATTGTTGACATATTTCAGGGGTGACATCGCCACGGCAACTAAATGAACCGTAAACAGTCGTGCCGGGGTCTTGGGCGCCCACTGTGGTGTTGTAAAATCTGAGGTCATTGGTGGCGTTGGAGGTGAGATAGGAGAGGAGGAGATTGAGATTAAACTGGTAAGTGCTGTTCGGAGTGAAAGTTGTTGTGTTTGAACAGGAACGGGAGTAGCCACCAACTACAGCTATAGCTTGAGCTTCAGCTTCGATGCTGAGGCTACGGAAACCAAGAATGGAGAGCAACACAAAGGACATGATGAACACATGATGAGAACAACTTGGCATTATGTTGATCTGTTTCTGATCCATGATGATTACTCCCTTAGTCCCTCTTACCATATATAAATTAAAAATGCCGTGTTTTAGGCATTAGCTAGAAATTGACAGGAGTGAAGACCAGGGATGTTGAAAGTCGCCGCGGACTTTAAAAAATGAAGTGTGTCCCATGCATTAAGAGTGAGTAAGAGTCGTGGAAATTAACAAAGATGATTGAAGAAAAAAAGTCATTGAATGAGTGGGATGGTATGGCTTTTCTCTCAAGTAGCCACTTCAAAAGCGCGTGGATGGGTGAATGTCCAACTGGCTTGTAACAGTGGCGTGGGTTTCACGCTCTGTTCGTGTTAGGAATTACCAAAAAACAACTTTGAGGTCAGTAAATTTATGTTTACTGCAATCACACGCTGTGCACGTGTTTCATAACCGGATCAAAAAAAGGATGATGATGACCGACTGACCGAAAATCCGAAATCTGAATTTCATCAAAGCCTAATCCTAGTTTTTTTTTAACACAAATGCTTCTAGGAGTGGGCCGGCCGAATAACCAAGCTTGGGATTACCCAGGTAAGTTATCTCTATATTTCATCTCTGATTTGTTGTTCAAATTTTTCTTTTCAATTACTGTAATTGTAATTTTCCCCTCTCTCTCTTGAGTGGGTGAGATACCAATTGCTTTGCAACTACACTAGAGAAAAGGTCTATGAAAACACCAAGAGACCACTTTTTATAGACAGCTCCAAAAGAACTAAGTTTATAAACTAGCAAATATGAATATGACCACCTATGCTAGTTCTGATAATGCACAATAACATGAAATCAACAAGTTGAGATACCAATTGCTTTGCAGCTACACTAGAGAAAAGGTCTATGAAAACACCATGAGACCACTTTTTATAGACAGCTCCAAAAGAACCAAGTTTCTAAACCTCTACCTCCAGCTGCTTTACATTTCCACAAGCAGTGCATCACTTGATTACATTCCCATAAACTTTCATATTGAGCTGGATCATTACTTTATTTGTAGATTCTGACCATTGATGGTTTATTATTTAGCCCTAAATTTAAGAAAATCATGAACCTATCTGAATTGACAAAGGAAATACAAGCCAAAGATCAAACAACAATAATCCATCATGACTGAACCGAAATTGATATAAAAACAACTAATTCACCTACTTGTTCAAAATTCAACCGACAAACTGCAATATTCAACTAATTCTTCTTCTTCCTCTTCAAAATTGACTTCTCCACAAATATATTTACAACTAATTCTTCTACTCGTTCAAATCCAAACAATTCTCTTCTTCAAAAAATTCATTCAAGATAACATTCAAAATGGGCGAAAGAAATGACTTAACAACCAAGTACATTAGTCAAGATTCCATGATAGACAGTAGCTCAATCACCAGAAACCATATTTCCAAACACATAATTATGCCAGATATCAGCATTCTACAACAAGGATTGAATCAACGAGTGTGCGAAATATATTGTAAAAGCCAAATTACCGAAAGTGTAAGCAATCGGAGCACCGTATCTGTGTGAATAACAAGAGCTCAAGCTTGGAGCAAGGATCCATGGCAGAGGGAGAGCGTGCATTTGGGGGTTAGGGTTTGGAATTCGGGAAAATGGAAATCGAAATTGAATGAAACAGATAACGCGGAAGCAAGAACATCTTGGTCACCGGTCAGCCTGGCTGCTCTGATACCATGAAAGCAATACAGAAAAACATTGAAGAAGAAAGGTAAAGAGAGAAGAGAAGGGAGAGAAACTTCAAACTTGTGAGAGGGCTACATTTTTACTCAACTGATCATGAATATTACAGAGTCAGGACTTTTATACCATTCCGGAATAACCACTCTTTTATAGTCTCATCTAATACCTATTGCACCCTTAACAAATGGATCTTCTTGAGCAGCAAGTGAGCCACAGCATGGATACATTTTTCTTTTTCTTTTTCTTTTTCAAGAGAAGATAGTTTATTGATCATCCAAAGTTGGAAATTGCATACATCAAAACCTCACCTTAAACATCAGAAAACTACTAAATAAGGCCTAACAAGAGTCTGATAATCTTCACTTATGGAATAAAAATCTCTGAGACTCGAAGCCAACGGTACGAAAGTTGTCCCTTCTCCACAGGTTGTTAAATATTACTCACATTATCGAGGGAATAATTCAGTAATTGAAACCTCATTAACAGAACATGAGACTGAGCTGCTAGTGGCTACTGATGGCATGTTCAACTCTGCTTTACTATGCAGGAAAAACGCTGGCTTTTCAGGCAATGGCATGGTAACTGAGTAACTGCTTAGCATGAGAGCAATGGTTTGCATAGTAGGTCTCTCCTTTGGATCTTCCTGAACACACAGTAAACCAATATGGATACATCTGATTACTTCATTTCTTGAATAAGAACATCTCAGATTTGAATCCAACAATTCTTCCACCGTCCCTTCTCTCCAATGTTTCCAAGCCTGCAATTGTTTTGTATGAATCCCTCAAGTTGTTGTAGCCATTCGAATGTAATATCATTAAAAGAACTAACCCATAAATGCATAAAATTAATTAGAATGTCTAACTTATAGTCTTTTACTCACATATGTTAAGAGATCTTCGCCACGGTCTGATTGATAGAAACTAGTGTTTTTCTTGCCTGTTACAATCTCTAAGATTAAGACACCAAGACTATACACATCAGACTTCTCTGAGAACTGTCCATGCATTGCATACTCTGGGGACATGTAACCACTTTAAACCGGCAGCATCAATAAGGCTATGTTAGGACAAATATGGTGTGAGAATATTTGGTATCACTTGCATATACAATAATAATTAAACGAAGTTCTACACTTACTAAGTTCCGACAATCCTTCTGGTGCTTCCTTGAGTTTGATCAACTCCAAATATTCTTGCCATTCCAAAATCTGATATTTTTGGGTTCATTTCTCCATCTAACAATATGTTGCTTGCTTTGAGATCGCGATGTATGATTTTAAGCCGAGAATCTTGATGGAGATAGAGAATCCCTCGAGCAATCCCCCCTATAATCTTGTATCTGCTTGACCAATCCAACTTTACTTGAATATCCGAGTCTGCTTACAGGTTTGCCAAAAGAAAGTATACATACAAGTTTGAATAAGTTACTTGTTTTGCTTTCATAATAACTCATTTAATCAATTCCCCCATTATGTTTATGTATGCCAATGTTAGAAGGCACATACCAAATAAAAAGTTGTCAAGGCTTTTGTTCTGCACAAATTCATAGATAAGTATCTTTTCTTCTCCTTCCGAGCAAAATCCCAGTAGCCTCACTAAATTTCTGTGCTGAAGCTTGGCTACCAAAACAACCTCATTCTTAAATTCCACGACACCTTGCCCAGAGCTTCTAGATAACCTCTTCACAGCTATTTCTTGCCCATTAGGAAGTGTTCCCTGAAAATCAATATAGAAACAACATAATTAATTAACCATCATGAACTCTCTCATATATATTTTATATGCAGCATATTTATGAATCAAACGTCATAATTACCTTGTAAACCTCTCCAAAGCCACCTTCCCCTAATCTATTATTAACAGAGAACTGGTTTGTGGCTGCTTCAATTGTTGCAAAATCAAACTGCAATGACTCCACATTAGTAATTTCATTCTCCCCTACACCATCAACAAATGTAATAAATTAATAATAGGCATACCTAAAACTAAAACTTGTACGGAGCAAAGAAAAAACATTCATGTTACCATTCTGTCCCCGTAAAGCATCGTACTTTTTTTGTGTCTTTCTTCTTAGAAAAAAGCAGCCTACCAAGAAAAGCACTATGGCAATTGGGACAACAATGGCCACTATGATTAAGGATGAGATTTTGTCGTTTCCTGCATAGAGTCAATACTATGGTGTATATAACTGTAAAAATTAATAAGACCAAGTACATAATATAAGCCCTGCTACTAATTCTCAAGATCTCACTACTGAACCTGGAGGTGGGGGAGGAAGAGTCAGAGGTTGTGGCGGTGGTGAAGGTGTGGCTGCTTCAGTTGTATAAAATGGAGAAACTTCATATCGAACATTACAACTAGGAAATAAAACTCTACCGCCTTGCTTTCCATTACAACAAACTGGAATTTGCGCGATAGCTCCTCGAAGACATGTAACACAACTTGTGCACTGCACAAGGCTGTACAACTGCTGAAAGCCATTGAAATCTGCTTCTTTTGTTGCATACTTTTTAGCACCGGAGGGCGCATTTGAAGCCGGAGCCACCAAGCCATTGACTGTTTCTGCCACCAGCTGCATAAAGCGGGTAGGGTCAGTAATGTTCGCAAAGTTCCACAGGTAAGCTCCAGGATCTTCTTCCATTCTGTTCAAGTAAGACTGGTTTGTGTAGCGCAACATGCACTCGTCGTACCATATTATTGCAATTTTTCCCAAGGGGCAGTACTGTTGGACAACATCTTTGGCTACAGCAGTAACATATTCTTGGCACAACTCAGGGGTGAGATCTCCACGGCATAGGAAAGAACCGTAAACTACTTCTGCAGTGGTGTCTTGCACGCCGGCGGTGGTGTAGTAAAATCCATTATCACGTGTGGCGTTGGATGTGAGATAAGAGAGGAGGAGATTTCGATTAGACTGGTAGGAGCTGTTGGGAGTGAAGTTGGTTGTGTTTTCACAGATATGATACCGGTAATATGGTGGTTGAGCTTCAACGCTAACGCTAAGGAAGCCAAGAATGGAGAGCACCACCAGGGCCGTGAACAGATTAGAAGACATTATGATAATCATCTCCTTCTGATGATCACTTCCTCTTACATATAAGGAAGGTACAGCTGCCCTGTTTGAGATGTGCTATAAATTGGCAGGAGTTGTGAGGTTGCAATCGTCTCAGACTCGGCGGTCAACTGTTGGAAGGCGACTCCATTAAGAGTCGTGTTATGGTAGTAAAGTCCTTGATTGATGAAATGGGGGACAGGGGAGGACGATCGAAACTCGGTCGCAATTTTCAGACACACATGCAGTTCTTTTTCTGCATTTGTTAGGACTAGACTTTTCTCACAAGACTCGTACTGCATATTGTGGGTGTATTATGGGGTCCAGCATCTCGTCCACAAATTTTGATGAGAAGGGTACAGTAGTAATTGCCCACTTAACTATCGTCAATAGTCAAGACTCAAGACCAAGCCGTTATGAGTTAGAGGTAAAAACGTGTTGCTTTGGGTAACTAATCAGATACTCACCCTCCTCCGCCGCCTTCGACCAAGACGAGGTGTCGTTTGTGCAAGAATTGTTAATTAAGATTGGTTGGCTTAGTGCTGAAGCCACCTAGCAGAGTAGCAGTTGCGTTGGCAACAAAGCTTCGAGCCATGTTGATTGCAATTTTATTTTGTTTTTAATATTTTGTTACAAACTTATTTGGTGTTTATTGGCAAGCAATTTAATTTGTTTAACGTTTTTATTTTATTTTTAAAATTTAGATTGTTATAACCTAAAAATATATTGGAAAGAACAGATTTAAAAGTAAAATTAAATTAAATTTTTTAGTAGACGTTGACTTGATTAAATTTTAATTATACAATTCAAGTGTTTAGAAAAACTAATCTCAAATATCAAGTCCTTGAGTTTTTGTACATGAGTAGTAGAGGTATACCATATGAGAAATGGTCATGAAAAGTGCTCTAATGGTTTTAATGACGGATTGACAAATTGTGCTTTTTTGAAAAGTCTACCAAAATTCAATTTCCTCGTTCTTGTCATTTTTGAAAAGTCTGCATCACTATGTAAGCAATGTACAAGTTATACAATACTAGTAGGCACACAAGGATTTCTAGCTATCCACAAAAAAAAAAAATTAAAAATTGATAGATTTGATATCACACATGTATTTAATGCGTATTGATAGCACTGTGTGAAAAAAAAATCTGATCGGCCTTCGCTTTCATATTGGTCAAAAGATCAACCTCAATATACCCTTATGCTTTCCTAAGGGGAGCCGAATCACTAGGAGATAAATAACCCAAAATTTTATGTGTTAATACACCTCGTCCCCATGAGAGTGTAGGTGCTGAAAGATCGAGAACAGAAGTTGCGAGGGAATGGTTAGGAGCGTTTTAGTTTGATGGGTATTTGGAGTTTAGAATTGACCATGTAGATCGTTGACAAAATGACAACGAAAAAATGTAAATTTTTTACCATATCCATATTTCCCTTCCTTGATCACATCCAACAATCGAATTTTCCAAATTCTATTTTCTTTACCTTGTTCACTTTGGAATGTATACTTTTCTCTACAATCAATAGACATGCTAAACAATATTAGTAGGCATATAAAGATTTTGTGTGACCCAAATGATCAAAATTAAAAATTGATAGATTTGACATTACCTATATACTTAACGCATATTAATTGGTACCGTGTAAAAAAATTAACTTGGTCGGTCATTATTCATATTGGTCAAAGAGGTCAACTCAATATACGCTCATGTTTCCCTAAGGGAAGCCGAATCATAGGAAGATAAACCTCTGAAATTTTTTACATGGGCTCATACACCTTGTCCCGATAGAGTGTGAGCGCTGACTAATCGAAAAAAACAGTTGCGAGGGAGTAGTTACGAGCGTTTTAGTTTGATGGGTATTTAGTAGGGCTGCCACTTGGTTTGGTAATTACCAAACCGACCGAATACCAACCGATGTTTTAGGTTTGGTAAACCAATTTTTTTGTAACCGAGACCGATAAAATCGAAATCGAAAATTACTGAAAAAGTTGGTTTGATTTTGGTAATACCAAATCTACCGATTATCTAAATATTAGATTTATATACTACAGTTTTCAATACACATACATGTGTATTAAGAAATAAACATAAAAACTTTTATAATAGTATGAACATTACTACATATACTACATTAATAGTATATGTATTTTAAGTAACCCAGTCAACGATGGTTAAATAACCTAGTTTTATTGAAAATTGGTAAAACTTGATGTCATATATACAAAAGAAATCTATAATTAGTAGATGAATACAAAGTTTATGACTATAAAATTCAAAAACCTAGTTTTGTTCATTCTAATTTATATTATAAAGAATTAGTTGTTCTAAAGTTGGTAATATCGAAAACCGAAATACCGAATTTGGTAGATATAATTAACAACCGAAAATTTTAGTTGGTAATTGGTAACTCAGTTTTGAAACTGAAAGCTTTGGTTTTGAAGTTGGTAATACCTATAACTGATTCGAACCGACCGAGTGACAGCCCTAATATTTAGAGTTTAGGGTTGACTATGTCGATCGAGACTTAAATGATGACAAAAATATGTACATTTTTTACCATAGCGATATTTTCCCATCTATATCACATCTAATGGTCAAATTTTCAAATTCTATTTCCTCCACCCTATTCATTTTGGAAGGTATATTTTTTTTTCCTATAATCAATAAACATGATAGACAACATCAGTATGTATATAAGGATTTTGTGCAATCTAAAATTATTAGAAATCGATAGATTTGACATTAGTAAATACATGAATAATTTTAAATCTATCGATAATCTAAAATGCTTACTATCTTAATTAAAATTAGAAAATCTATCTCCACGATTAAACTTAAAATGATTACCTACTTTTTCTTATTATAAAAATTACACATTTCTTTTATCATAAATAGCTAAACATTTTCATTCTCAAAAAAAAAAAAAAAAAAGCAAAACATTTTAGTATAATTTAATAAATCAGTTTATTATAATTTTTTACAAGGTTATAATAGGGTGGTGCTATTCGCACACTGATTTTCTTTATTTATCTATTATTTTAATTAATTTTTTTTTATAAATTACTCTAACTACCCTCCCTTGCAATTTTTTTTTCTTTTTTCTATTTTCTTTTTGGCAAGTCAATCATCCCTAAAGAGAAGTTTTAAATACACACCCCTAATTACTTAATACACCACCCATTTAATTTCTCATTCTAATATTCTACTAAATACACAACCCAAAGTACCTAAAATATCCTTAATCTCAAAAATCATGAAATATCCTATTATTTGACTATATTAAGGCTACTATTTAATATGATTAGTATATTCTAGTATATTGATGCTTTTAAATGACCATATTGATTACTTGTGTTACTTATTCAGAAATCCATAAAGATTTATTATTGTTCCCTTTAAATACATGCATATAAATAGGTTTTATATTATTTGAGTTCTCATCCACCAAACATCATGTTGATCAAGTATAAAATTATGAGTTGAACATTTAACCAAAACCATATCACTAGTTTCTCTCCAATGGTGGAACTACAAAGTTGTCATTAGAGAGGCCAAACAAATTAACAATTACAAAGTTTTTTCACCCATGATGTTTTATATTAGAAAATAAATGGATTAATCGTATCTCTTAGAAAAAAGAAAGAAAATGAAATTAACCAAAAAAGGGAGTAAAATGATCCATTTTAAAAACATTTAATGTCTTTGATTTTGTAATTCTAAATATTATGGCTTCTAACCTCATTTAATTACAATTTATTTAAGAAAAAAATAAATTGGATAGTTTCTAACTTTATTCTTGTACTAAATTAGGAGGCCATGTATAGAAATTTGTTATGTTTATCTAACTATTTATACATAACTTATTCTATATAAGGAAAATATGACTATTTTTTTCTTTCTTTGGTCATTCAACCTACCTAAAAAATCTAATTTGAAATATAAAATAATAGGAATGTGTATTAAGTGATTAGGGATGTGTATTTAAAATTTCTCATCCCTAAATCATAAACCCTTATTTTCTTGCAGACACAAAGAACTTCAAAACTCTTTGCAATTTTCTCTTTTCTTTTCCATCAAAAACTTCTCTAGCATAGTCATTCTATATCTCTAACGTGATGCTTTGAAGTTTAATTATGGCAGAACAAGCAACTTTAGACCCATCTTTGGTAAAAAAAATTTACATTTGATTTGCAATGGAGATATGGAAGAAAAATATGAGTTTAGTGATCATTCAAGCGCCTTTGAATCCATCATTCCTAGTAAGATTCTAATTGAAATTATTTGGTGTATTTCAATTCATTGCTCTCCGCTAAAAAGATCAATTTCTCAACGATTTGGTGGACTAGGAGCTTTAAATTTGTGTTTTATGTTCATCTTAGTTTGATTTTGGTATGGCTTGCTTGCTGATCATGGTTTTGACTTGAGTTGATTGATAAGTTTGAAATTATTGACACTTTGATTTCATTTTGACTTTAGTCATATCATCACTCTACAAAATGTTTTATGTCACTGGAAATGGTATCTTGAATGAACGTTGCCTAATCAGATGTGAGAAGTTTTGGATCACTTTTAGTTTAGGTGATATGCTTATGTCTTTTTTTAGTTTTGTATAGTAGTCATGATGACATACCTAAATCCCCAAACTCAGTTACATCGTGATTTTTCATTTGAGCCCTAAACTTTGCCATACTAATTGCAGAACTTTTGACAGATTGCATTTCGTCCTGACTCTTACCCTTAAATATATATATATATATATATATATATATATCCTATCAAGAGAGAGGCCTCGCTCAGAAATTTCAGAGCGAGGTTAGGGTTTAGGGTCACTTTTCGGTCGCATATCCACATCTCAACCATCAGCTTTTAGGTACTAATGTATAGATCATCTCTGCAAAATTTCAGCCAAATTGATGGTCTTTAAGGTCTCTAACTTGCTTAAACCAATGGACAAACTGAATCTGTCCAACCTGAACCGTACTAGCTTTAAGACAGTTATCAATGCCTTAACGACTATCAATTTGGCTGAAATTTTATAAAGATGATCTATACATTAGTACCTAAAAACTGAACTGTTGAGATGATCTATACATTAGTACCTAAAAACTGAACTGTTGAGATGTGGATATGAGACTGAAAAGTCTCGCTCTGCATAGAATTTGTATGTGTGTGTATATATATATATATATATTTTTTTTTTTTCTAATCAACAATGACATTTACGAGAAAAATTGATTTATTATATAATGATGTTTAATTCACGATTGACTTGTGAAATAAAAAAAATAAAAAATAAAATAAAATTGCAAGAGAAGATAGTTAGGGTAATTACCGTAATTGGTAAAATAAAAAATTGTATTAAAGTAATGAAAAAATAGAGGAGGTGTGTGAATAGAGAAAATGGGTGTGTGAATATCACCACTCTTATAATAAATTAAATTAAAAATAAATTGTGCTTTGTCATAGTAGACTCTTCTATTTCTAAAAAAAAAATAAAAAAAAAGTCAGACTCTGCTTCCACCTAGTTTCTGGGTTTTTCATTCCTCTACGGCTCCACTCCACTGACTCTTCTTCCACCTCCAAAAGCAAAGCCCAGAGAGCTTGACCATCCACATTAGTAGTCAGTTTGCATTCATCTTCCCCAATCATACAATTGCATCAGATGATAGATATAACTCTATCCACCATACCCACCATTGTTAGGACAAAACAACCATCTTGATGCCATCTCTACTGCCCTACAACATACAATTCGATCTCGAAAGCTGAATTGAGTGGGTGCTGGAACATTGTGCGTTGATGGGTACCTCTAGGCCTGGCAATTGGGCGGTCACGGGCGGGTTGCGGGCGGACTTAACGGGTTAGCGGTCTTAACGGGCTCAACCCGTTATAACCCGTTATCTTAGCGGGTTATAACGGGTTGAGCCCGATGGGTTCGCGGGTTACCCGTTGGAACCCGTTAAGACCGCAAATGTATTTTTTCTTTTTTTAATTTTAAAATTCTTTTCTAATCAATTACCTACTAAAACCCGTTAACAATAATTAACACCCGCTAACATAAAGAAGCAGAAGAAAAGCCACAGTCTAACTCAACCTTAAATCATTTCCACACTGAGATCGTTCAATTTCGACTTCTCTCAATGTCTCTCTAATTTCAATTGCTATAATACTCTCTAATTCCAAACAAATAAGATATAAACCAAAGAGCTAGGTGAAATTGAAGATTTCAGACTAGAGAAAAATCCCAAAATCCTAGTTGAAGCAACATCTCAAAATCAGAAACCAACTGGCATGAAATGCAACTACAGAAGTTTTTGGTGAATCTGTCGACAATAATCAAATACCCAACGAACCAGAAGATGAAAAAACACTATAAAAATCCCAAATTTCAGAGAATGGGATAGCAAAAGGTGACAACTTTCGAACAAGTTAAGAGAGTCTGAGTGTAATTGATATAAACCCAAGAAGCTGAGAGAATATGAGAAGCAATAAACGGTAGATTCAGAGAATACGAAATCATTTCCACACTAAGATCGTTCATATCATTTCCCTCGTACTTCACAAACAAACCTTTAAATCAGAAGGTCCTCCACCATAAGCGTCATACTGAGCTCGTCGGCGAACTCTTTGGCAGCGCCGGCTAAGAGTGGCGGCGTAGAGATGGGTAGAGGGTTCGGGCGGCTAAAGTGGAGAAGAGGGAGAGTGAGCTACGGCTGTGAGAGATCATAGATGGGTAGAGGGTTAGACTATTTTTTTCTTCTAACTGGGCTTGATGGGTTCCGTCGTGCAACCCGTTTCCGCCCGTTAACTAACGGGTTGTTAACGGGTTGGCAGCCCCTTAACACGTTAAGTTATTGGACGGAAATAAATGGGTTTTTAGCGGGCGGTTAATAGGCGGTTAACGGGTCATGGGCTGAATTGCCAGGCCTACCCAAAGCAACACGTTTTTACCTCTAACTCATAACGGCTTGGTCTTGAGTCTTGACTATTGACGATAGTTAAGTGGGCAATTACTACTGTACCCTTCTCATCAAAATTTGTGGACGAGATGCTGGACCCCATAATACACCCACAATATGCAGTACGAGTCTTGTGAGAAAAGTCTAGTCCTAACAAATGCAGAAAAAGAACTGCATGTGTGTCTGAAAATTGCGACCGAGTTTCGATCGTCCTCCCCTGTCCCCCATTTCATCAATCAAGGACTTTACTACCATAACACGACTCTTAATGGAGTCGCCTTCCAACAGTTGACCGCCGAGTCTGAGACGATTGCAACCTCACAACTCCTGCCAATTTATAGCAACATCTCAAACAGGGCAGCTGTACCTTCCTTATATGTAAGAGGAAGTGATCATCAGAAGGAGATGATTATCATAATGTCTTCTAATCTGTTCACGGCCCTGGTGGTGCTCTCCATTCTTGGCTTCCTTAGCGTTAGCGTTGAAGCTCAACCACCATATTACCGGTATCATATCTGTGAAAACACAACCAACTTCACTCCCAACAGCTCCTACCAGTCTAATCGAAATCTCCTCCTCTCTTATCTCACATCCAACGCCACACGTGATAATGGATTTTACTACACACCGCCGGCGTGCAAGACACCACTGCAGAAGTAGTTTACGGTTCTTTCCTATGCCGTGGAGATCTCACCCCTGAGTTGTGCCAAGAATATGTTAATGCTGTAGCCAAAGATGTTGTCCAACAGTACTGCCCCTTGGGAAAAATTGCAATAATATGGTACGACGAGTGCATGTTGCGCTACACAAACCAGTCTTACTTGAACAGAATGGAAGAAGATCCTGGAGCTTACCTGTGGAACTTTGCGAACATTACTGACCCTACCCGCTTTATGCAGCTGGTGGCAGAAACAGTCAATGGCTTGGTGGCTCCGGCTTCAAATGCGCCCTCCGGTGCTAAAAAGTATGCAACAAAAGAAGCAGATTTCAATGGCTTTCAGCAGTTGTACAGCCTTGTGCAGTGCACAAGTTGTGTTACATGTCTTTGGCAGCGCCGGCTAAGAGTGGCGGCGTAGAGATGGGTAGAGGGTTCGGGCGGCTAAAGTGGAGAAGAGGGAGAGTGAGCTACGGCTGTGAGAGATCATAGATGGGTAGAGGGTTAGACTATTTTTTTCTTCTAACTGGGCTTGATGGGTTCCGTCGTGCAACCCGTTTCCGCCCGTTAACTAACGGGTTGTTAACGGGTTGGCAGCCCCTTAACACGTTAAGTTATTGGACGGAAATAAATGGGTTTTTAGCGGGCGGTTAATAGGCGGTTAACGGGTCATGGGCTGAATTGCCAGGCCTAGGTACCGTACCTCGAGTCCGATCTCGACATGGCCTTCAATCTCCAAATTCAGGATTTGGCCGCTGTTAACAAACACGTGAGAGGGAGATCGCCGCAGATGAAAACATATTTACCTACTTCATCTCGTTTGTTGTTTATGAAAATGGAATTGACATTTTTGGCCCTCCGTTAACGACCGTTTAGGGCGTATGGTGTGTGCCGGGCCTATTCCAGAATTCTTCTGTATTATGATGAGATTCTTGTTCTGAAGTATGTATGTGGTTAATACGTTTACTGTCTTAATACGAGCAAACGTTGGTACAGAACATCTACAAATTTACGTATTTCGTTTCATCTATTACATAAAAACGACGACGGGGGTACAAGCCTACAAGAGTACAAGAGAAGGTTGTGTCAATTACAATGCTAGGCTAAGGAAGCTTGGAGTGGCAAAGGCCAAAGGAGCACAAGGGCCATGAAAACATTAAAAGAAGGGCATTCTGGTAACTATGCTCTTTTAGATGATCCCCTTATAAGAAAGATTCAGCTAATATTGCTCAGATTAGGCATATTGAGATGTAGGCATGTAGCTATAAATTGACAGGAGTGGTGACTTGTTGGGTTGCAGTCGTCTCAGTTTATGGTCAAAATTTGTCCTTATTGAAGAAAAGAACGAAGAAGATTCTATTAAGGTTTGATTTTTGGAAATCAATATTATTGAAAAGTAAATTGATGATCAGAGTGCAATTTTCAGACAAACCGTGTTCTAGGCTGGTTTACTTTTTCCTTTTATTAAGAGTATCTTCGACATAATGTGTTCTGTATTAAGTGGGATAAACCAAACGTAACGAATTAAATACTTTCATCATACTTTTCTCACATACTCATGCAATTTAGGTATATCATGATTGAATTTTTAGTCTGAAGTATGGTTACATTCACACTCTTGGTACGAGCAGATGTTTAGGTAGTTAAATTCTGGATACCAGGCAAGCACTCGATGTGGTACAGATCAAGCATCTTCAAAAACTGTACGTATTTCACTCATCTAGAAGATGGTTAAAAGAGAGTATTATTCATAGGTTCAGCTAGTCATTATCAATGTGAACAGAACTACCTAAGGGGTAGCTATCATATCTGAGCAGAATTCTACATCTTTGGTTATTGACTTTGGGATGCCAAAATTTAAAGAACATGCACATCCTAAATAAGTATATGCCACAACTAATTCCAGTTTCATCCTTGAAAGAAAATATAAACAGATATTACAACAGAAGGGTGCCTTAATTACGTTATCGAGGATATACTTCAGTGATAGATCCATCATAAACCGACGGACTTGACTTGCTGGACTTGCTGGTAGACTGATCAGAATCCAGCGGTATCTTCGGCATGAACTCCGATCCAGTCCTATGGAAAAATGCTGGCTTTTGAGGTAATGGTAGAGTAACAGAGTAGCTGTTGAGCATGAGAACTAGTGATTGCATTGTAGGTCTGTCAGCCGGGTCTTCCTGAACACAAAGCAAGCCAATGTGGATACATCTGACAACTTCATTTCTAGAATAAGAATCTCTCAGACACGGATCCAACAATTCCAAAGGTGTTCCATCTCTCCATAGTTTCCAAGCCTGCATAAGTTCATAAATTTACTTTAGGTTATTCTGTTGGCAACTTAGCAAAGAAGAGCAAAACTACAGTTTTTAGCTTAAGCTTACATGGCTCACGAGGTCCTCAGCTGCATCTGTTTGGAAGAAGTAACTATTCTTCTTGCCACTGATAATTTCTAGAACTAAGACACCAAAACTATAGATATCGGACTTGATAGAAAATTGTCCATGCATTGCATATTCTGGAGACATGTAACCACTGCAAGTAGAATCATCAGTGAAGAAATAGTAGCAAAATCGTAAAGCAGAGAGCATGAACAAGGATTCTACAATCATATTCAAAAAGGCAGTTTATTATGGGAACTTACTATGTTCCAACAATTCTATTTGTGTTTGCTTGAGTTTGATCAACGCCGAATATCCTCGCCATGCCAAAATCAGATATTTTTGGATGCATTTCCCCATCTAACAATATATTGCTGGCTTTAAGATCGCGATGTATAATTCTTAGCCGGGAGTCTTCATGTAGATACATAATTCCTCGGGCAATCCCCGCAATAATTTTGTAACGTCTCGACCAATCCAGTTGTCCTTGTTTCTCAGGGTCTGCAAATCATCAAAATCAAGTAAACAAGTTATCATCAAGGAACTAATATCAAATCAATGTTGAAGTAATGCTGTTCCACTACGATAGATTATCAGATGCTTCAGTGTACAGACCAAATAGAATATAGTCGAGGCTTTTGTTGGGGACGTATTCATAAACAAGCATCTTTTCTTCCCCTTCCAAGCAAAATCCCAATAGCCTGACCAGATTTCGGTGTTGAAGCTTGGCTACCAGTACCATCTCATTCTTAAATTCTTGTGCACCTTGGCCAGAGTTCCTTGATAGCCTCTTGACAGCTATTTCTTGACCATCAGAAAGCAAACCCTGAGATCAAACTTTAATCAGCCAATGGATTCGTCATTCTTGCACAACATTTTTAGATTACAGCCTTGAAACCTTCTAGGTTCTCAAGCTATTCAGATTTAAGGTTTTTTGATTCATGGATATGAAATTGAAACTTTCTAGACCATAATGATCGGCACATTTATATACCTTGTAGACTTGACCAAATCCACCTTCGCCTAACTTGTTATCGTCAGAGAAATTGTTTGTAGCAGCTTCAATGGTACCAAAATCAAATTGCAAAGACTCTACACTAGAAATGTCATTCGCACCTGCACAATAAATCAATAAATCCACTGCACTTTTAGAAGATTTGATTCCAGGAGAAATCCAAAAACCTTTTACTTTGCAATGAACTGTAATCAGTCATTACCACTTGTTTCTGGTACTGCATTGTACTTCTTTCTTGCCCTCTTAGTAATGAGGCAGTAGCATATCACAAAAAGCACCAAAGAGGCAGCAATTGCAACGGCAACGGCCACAATCTTTTTCCAGGAGATTTTGCTCTTCCCTGCATAAAGAACAACACTTCAGACTCATAAACAGAAAATGCAGAAAGTGATGAGTAGAAACGAGTCACAAACCCAATTGGCCAAAAATTGATTCAAAAATTCCTAATCCCACCCACATCAATCCTTCCCTTTAATAATCCTTAATGGTTAGGCATAACTCACCCACTATGTAACCTAAATCATTCCAATCCCAAAAGGGCCAATACTTCTCTCACAACTCACCACGAAGGTCAATGACAATCGATTTTCCAACAATTAATAAAGACATCATTTTCTGAAGTTCAAAACTTTTAATATAAATTTGGGAACTTTAATTAGCCAATCTAACACACTATAGATTCTTAAATCAAACAAAACTTTCGAAACATGTGATGCTCCCAACTTTTCATCTATTAAAAGTTGGGATCTTTAGCCAATCTAACACACTAAAGATTCTTAAATCAAACAAAACTTCCATAACATGTGATGCTCCGAATTTTTCATCCCATCGAGTACTTAAAAATCTAGAACATCTCATGTTTCGAACAAGCATGATCTAGATGAATCTAATTTTTAATACTGGCCGAACTTTACCTTTACTCACTGAGCTCGGCGGAGAAAGAGGCCGAGCCCCTGGCGCCGGCGCCGGTGCTGACGTCGAGTTATAAAAGGGATAAACTTCATACCTAACATTACAACTCGGATACAGAACTCGCCCCCCTTGCTTCCCGCCGCAGCAACCCGGCAACTGCGATATGGCTCCCAGAAGACACCGATTGCAATCAAATCTAGACAAGTCCTGCGTGCACTGCCCTAAGCTGTACAAACTAATCAATTCCGTGAAATCCGCCTCTCTCGTCGCGAACTTGTCGCCGCCGTTCGAAGCCGCCGTGGCCACCTCCTTCATGCTCGCCGCCAAAACCTGGTTGAACCGGTTCGGTTCGCTGCTGATGTTACCCGTGTTCCACATGAACACCCCCGGCGACTCAGTGGCTACGGAGAAGAAGGACTTGTTGGAGTAGCGGAGCAAGCAGTCGTCGTACCATATCACAACCTCTTTCTCGACAGGGCAGCGCTGCACGACCTCGGAGGTTGCGGTGGTCACGCAGGACTTGCAAGTGGTGGTGGTGACGTCACCGCGGCAGAGGAAGAGGCCGTAGACGGTGTCGTTAGGGGTACGGCCGGAGGTGGCGTTGTAGAAGCCGGTGTCGCGTGTGGCGTTGGAGGAGAGAGTCGAGAGGAGGTGGTTGAGGTTGGACTGGAAGGTGGAGTTTGGGGTGAAGACGGTGGTGTTGGGGCAGCTATGGTAGAGGTAGTCGGCTTCCGTAGTCGGAAAGCTCAGCAGGGTGACCATTGAAAGGAAGAGAAGGATCACTTCTGCCATGTTAGTTCAGCTCTCCTTGCTTTTGCTTTTGGATTTGTAAGCACATAGTTCATGTATATTATCATTGTATAACCAGCGTGTGTTTGACTTGGGTCTTTTGGACTGGTGGACTTTAAGTCTTTAATGGCTCTTTGTTGGGATTGGACTGGTCAGAGTTGAAAGATATCTCAGTGGTAATAATCGGAGGAGGAAGAGACAAGGAAATAGAGATTTTCTAAAACGTAATATGTGGAAGATGGGGACGGCAGTGGGAAAGATAATATATAGGTTCTTCTTCTACATACACCATCCGCTATTAGGTGAAAATGAAATGGAGGGACTTCAATGACCCAAACGTTACGCGGGCTATCAGGACCCGAAAGTCAAGTCAAGCCAGCTTTTAGTGCCTCACTTGTCCAATATCTCCTTCAATTTACTAGAAAATTACAAAAGGGCGGGGAGGCAAAAACCATGTAGAAAAAATGTGTTATTTCTATAGAGAAAAAAAAAAGTGTGTTACAGTAAGATATCTTTAGTCGGTGTGGATCATATGAGTGTGTTAAGTACTTAAATTTATACTAAAAGATGTTTGGAAATCATGTTCTTAGTATTTTCTATGTATCAAACATTCAAATCCCAAGAAAAGTAATCTCTTACAATTAATTTTCAATAAGTTTTCTCTTTTCGATGTTACATAAAAAATAAAGGTTAAATTCTTATCTATCTCTCGATATAAGAAGCATCAAATGTGAAGACCATTGTGAGATCCCGAATTTTGAAGTTAGTCAAATTTTATTTTTGAGGTTGGAAATGAAAAGTAGACATCGCCACGAGTTCACAGCATTTTTCGGTGAAATTTTCAGATTCCCGAGCTATTTTTAAGGAATTTCTGAAGTTTGGATGCAAAGCAAATTAAGCGGTGACGTGGCGTGTCATTATTGGTCGATAGGCTTGACTTGGAGACCAAGTACCAGCAGCCAAACGTGTCTTGCATGTGCAAGATCAGATTGACATATGTCAAATGGTGGCAACATGTCTTTGTGAGCTTGACAAGTGGCATAAGCTTGTTGGTGTTTGATTTAGAAGTTGACAAGTGGCGCCAAACCAACCATTCATGTCTTGACACTTGGCAGTTTTCTCCCTATAAATAGGAACTCAGCCACCCCATTCTTCCGTACCCATTTTTTTCGGAGAGAGCTTCTCTCTCTAACTTTCTCTCTCTAGCTTCTCTCTCTAGTTTCTCTCTCTAGAACTTGTTTTAATCATATCTTTTAAACCGTAAGTCCGATTTAGGATCTGTTTTCGCCTGCAGATTTGTCTTGACGAGCTCTTTCTATTAGTGTAAAGAAAAGTCTGATTTGAAGAAATTATTTTTGACCATCTAGGTATTTCATATCATCCACAATTGTCGGAAATAAGGTAGGGGATCTCGGGGAAATTTTTTATGATTGGATATTGATTTTATGTGCTTTGTGTTTATATTATTCTGGTTAATATTATTTTGAATGATTTCTTTGATGATATTTGAATTATATGTACCAAATGTATGCTGATCGATGTCAGTGCATGTTTTCATAGTGGTTGTTATTTATCAAGTGTAAAGGAGTTGGGGAAAATTTATGGTTATTTGGTGATTGTGGGAATTATCTTTTGTGTAGTTGAGTCTGAACATTGTAGGGATCAAGCTCAGGTGAGCCCGTGTGCACATTTAGGTTTAGAATATCGGATAATTGTCGATATATTTGGGTGATTTGGGCTTGGAGATCAATGTTTCGGACAAGATGACTAGCAAAAGGGGTTTGGGGGGATTTGATTGATTCAAGGGATTAATTTATATGTTTGGATATTCAAGTCACAGTTGCAAAACTGTAAAGTACACGGTATGAGACGTGTAGACTTGTGTATTCTGGTATATGAATTTACGGGTATATAAATGGAGTTGGATTGCATCATTGTTTGATATGCATGTTATAATTGAAATACATGACGGTATTATCTTTGGTCAATTATCCATGAGGAAGTTTTATGTCCCTACTGAGCCGCTGGTTGAGCTCACCCCTTAACAGATTTTGTAGGTATGGAATTGAGATACTAGAGCAAGAAGTTCCGAAATGTATATAATGTCAAATGGGTTGTGAAACTTGTGTTTTCTTTATGTTTGTTTGGAAAAAAGAATGAGTGCTAGTGTACTATGTGATAAAGACTATGTAATATATGCTTCTGCTGGAATTTTGAGATCTTGTTATCTAGTTGACTAGTTGTTAGTTCACGATTTTTTTTTTTTTGTCACATTTTGATTATAGAGATTTTGGTTCTATAATTAAGATGTGATTCACACCTTAACTCGAGATTATAAGATTAGCTCGAGTCAGGGTGTGACATCCATGTAAAGCGCACTTTTGTTTGAAATTGGCCACGCACTATAAATTTTTAGATTTTCGAATCAAAATGAATTTAAGCTGAGTTTCTTGCCGACAGTACATATTGAATAACTAAAATTTTGTGCTACGCAATGTGAAAGCCTTTTTTTAGTGAAATGAGGTCAGCCCTTTATTGAAAATGAAAGATTACAAGTTTACAATGATACGATGCAAAAATGCATCAACCATGAAAATAAACAACACAAAAGGAAAAGATACAAAAAGTGCATATGAAATACAAGGAAAAAAGGAAAAACGCAAGAGTAGCAACGTCGAAAGCCTTTAGAAACTCAATTTCTTGTATGGAATACAAATTTGTGTGTTGAAAAGTCTTAATAAAAATCATTATAACAGTCAAATAAAGAAGATTGATATATATAGACAAATAAAGAAGATTGATATATAGACAGGAATGAAAGATTGAAAAGAGAAAGTGCACAATGCAATATTAAACGAAATTTGTTTCTAAATTTACACCTAATTTAGGGGAATGGCAGATCTTTCTATATAGAAAGCAAGTCGCTTAGATTTGGAAAGGCATAGTTGATCAGCTTTAACATTTGAGAAACCGATGGCATGGTTGGCCTATTTTAGTGGGAAAGCTGATAGGAGCATTTTAATGAGGTATTTTAATAGTTAATTCCTCACATTTTGCTTAGTTAATTCCTTAACGAATCGATTTTTAACTCAATTTCTATTTTTTAGGTACATTGGAGTAGATGATGATGAAATGAGCTGTTTGGCCCTAGAATGAGCATTTTGGCCTGAGAAAGCGTGTCTTGGAGAAATTGAGACAATGAGAAAGCGAGCTAGACAAGAAATGAGGAGTGGCAGACTAACCATCCGAACTTCAAATGAGTTGAAACTTTCCAGATTCATTCTAGAAAGCCCAAGGATCATTTCTTATGAAGAGTGCCAGAGCAAACTATGAGTGGAAGACCTTCAAACAATCAGCCCAATTTTCTACATAAGCAAAACTGGAAAACTGGACCTGTAAGAGGTCCAGCAGCATTTCCGGCCCAACCACATGGCAATACATTCTGAAATTTTACCACAGTAATCTACATTCATGGGGGAATATTTGTTATGAAGAAGTGTTGGGCAGAATCTAAACTTTCGGTGCAGATAAAATTGAAGTAAATGAGTAGGAAATCCATCATCATCATCACCCAAAAACATTCCATGTTTTAGGGTGTAATCATCATGTTTTCTCCATCATTTCTCACACTAATCCACCATCATCATCACCCAAAAACATTCCATGTTTTAGGGTGTAATCATCATGTTTTCTCCATCATTACTCACACTAATTTACTCCATCTTTTCCAATTTCACTCTTCTTTCTCTTCCCTATATAAACACATTCTCCTCTCACTCTAAAATATCTTCCTTCATCCATTTCATCTCCTTGTCTCACCATTTCCTCTCCATTTTCCTTAGTCAAACATTCCTTCATCCATCTCATCTTCTTTGTCTCTCCATTTCCTTTTCATTTTTCTCTCCATTCTCTAGTTTTAAGCTTCTGCATTTTCAAGCAAGGAGAGGAAGAAGAAGAAGGAGCCGTGAAGATCATATCCTCCATCATCCACCTTGAAGGCTTGCTTCCAAGATTCAAGATCCAACCATCTAGCTCTCCATCTCCATCTCCACTCACGGTGTAATTCGTTCCTTTTCCTTGTAACCTTTTTGGTTTCGTATGAACTTGTTTCTAGTTAACCTAACGTTTAGGGCAAAGTTTAAACCCAATTTCTATGTTTAAATAAAGTTTTCGAATTCTATAATTGTGATTCTAAGTTGCTTATGTGAGTTTGTTCGATTAAATTTGCTTTACAGAAAACTTTTATATGTTTATCTTATTTGGGTCGACACTTATAGGATTTGCATGTAATTGGTGCTAGGTTTAAGAACATGAAATCGACTTTTCGTTTTGTGTAACTTGAATCAAAAGTAGTAAAGGTTCTGGACAAGAATCGAATTTAATTGAAGAGGATTGCAATTAGGTGGACTTTTCCATAACTAAGTTGTACACTTGAGTTGATAGCCTTTCTCTATGTCTAATGCGTTGAACATGTCATGATTGACTAGCTTTCTAGGGCTTGATTGCATGTTTGATAGGATTAATCTAGGTGCTTTCGCTTAGGTTAATTAGCATTGAAAAGTAAAATATGGGAAATCATTTGCTTTCGAATGTTTCACATGATCAACTCCTCTCTCATGACTTGGAAGAACAATTATATGGTTTGAATCGAATTTGATTACATGGAATTGATTTTGATCTTTGTTCCTTGCGTTCCGCCCTTGTATATATGTTTTTACGTTTTCTTTATTTTATTTATTTTAATTTTAATTTTAAGAATCCTAATCCCCCCTTATTTGTGTTTACTTGTATATATTTATTCTTTATTTTATTTTTGTAAATAATACTTTATTATTTTAATTCTTTATTTGTTTATACAATTGTATATATTTATATTCTTTATTTTATTTTTGTAAATAATACTTTTCTTTATTTGTTTCACAATTACAAGTGTACCCTCAATCCCCGGATAGAACGATCCCTATTTGCTTATACTACTAACGATATTTCAGGGTTAAATTATGCGCTTGCTAAAGGCGCATCAAAAGCCGGTGGAGTTTGGGGTTGTGGTTGAGATGGAAGGTTGAATTTACAGGGAAGACGGTGGTGTTTGGACAGATATGGGCGTGGTAGTCAGCTTTTGTGGTGGGAAAGCCGAGCAAGGTAACCATTGGAAGGAAGAGAAGGATCACTTCTGCCATACTTACTTCAGCAACTAACTACGTACTAACTGTTGGAAATTTTATGATTTAAAATTAAAATATATTTTATTTATTTCTTTATTTATTTTTGGGGGTTATTTTTATTTTGTGTTTATTTCTCTATTTATGGTTTAACGGTTTTATGTTTTAAATATATGATTAATATTTTACCGTTATATGGTTAATAAGGTTATTGATGGTATGGTAAGTGTGCCCTATATAAGGGTACGCGGCTATGGTTGGAAGGTATATGGTGAGACATGAAACATGTACATATGTGGGAGTTTAGATTGTCAGATAATGAGGGTATACATGACGGTATAATCCACCATAATGCAACCACTCTAGCCAAATACCTCTACCAAAGATATTCTTACAAATTATACATATATATACTTTACTTATACACCTTTTTGAGTGCACGGGTGATTAAGGTTCAATGGGGCTTCTTAGCTGCACGACGGAGCTCGAAGAGTTGCTGTATCTTAGGGGAAGTTCGTCATTCAACCCTGTGCAGTAGGGGATGAATCTTCTCTTAGGACAGTGCGCTTGCACGCCTCGACTCGATAAGTTTTCCTATATAAAAATCTATATATTATATTATGTTCTTAATTTATTTTATTTTCTCATCTATATCATTATTCTTATTTCCCAAGATATTACCATATTATTTTATTTTAATGTTACAGGAATTCCGTACCATATTTTTTACAACAATCTAAGAGAAGATTCAAGCGGAATTTCTGACAAAGACGAACAATGTGAAGTTCGAGGAGTCACAATCAATATCGCACATTTGGCTTCTTTTTTATTTCTCAACTTATGAATACCTTAATATTTTTCTTTCAATTATTAGTTTATATTGGCCTTGAATTTGCTAATTGCATTTTGCTTTGCATGTACTAATTAATAATTTAATATCAACTAACTCTTGGTAGAAAAAATCTCTCAAAGGCTAAAGTTGATGGAGGAATTAGTTACGCAATATGCATGCACTTGCCTACGTTGCTTCTAACACAACAGAGGAATTCTAAGTCACTTCTATAAAATAACTATATTTTATTCTGTAAGAAATATATATTTATATTTTATTATATTCATGAGATCGTTCAGTCACGTATTCTTAGTCTCATTCGTTCTCAATCATGCACATTGATTTCTTAACATTTTGTAGTTACAATTATATTATTTGGCATATAAATTCATATTTAATGCATATGAGGTCTTTTCCATACATAACTAAATTAAAAGATCGTGATTAAAATACATATATGTTAGCAGCCAACAGGCATGTACGTATATGTGCATGTTACAGTTAAGTTTATATATATAAGCTTATTTTCCATCTAGTCATATTTGCAAATTAAATTTGCTTTCACTAACAATTAATCTGCCATGAGATCAGGTTGGCTATACTTATGATTTGTTGACTGTTATATGAAATTGATATTGCCTATAATATATAAAACGTTGTTACTTGAGGTACGTACTTGATTACTGATTTTATGAGTACTTATTCCATTGTATTTACATACATATTAGTACTTATTTTGCGTACAGCGTACCATTAAAAATATCAATTATATTATGAATGCGATTGACCTTAAAATCTATTGCAGCGCTTTATATGTTATCAGATCAGTTACAAATGACATTTGCATTTTGTTTCGAGGAGAAGCATATATTTTATTCAAGTTGCATATTATAATTAATGATTACTTATCTTTCTTTCATATCTAAAATAATGCTGCTTCAAATTGTGGTGATACTATTAATTTTGCCTCATTATTAAAATTTAGTTGAGTTATTAGCTATAATATTGATTGAACTTCTGAGTGATTGCAGAGAAAGAAATAGTGATGGTATGTTTTCTCTTACTCTCAAATTTAAGTTTATATACACATTATAAGATATACATATGCTACAATATATTGTGTTAAGTGCATATGTGCACACAAATGCAACAAGTTATCTCATCAACAAGAATGCTCCTACAATACTTGTAAGTTCAGTTTGTGAGAAGATTTCATTTTGCTTTAATGAGTCAATAAGAAGCTATTTTCAATTTCAATAGTGGGGGTTACGTACTATTTGAAATTTTAACTATTTCATTAGTATTCTTTAATGTTTATTATTACGGACTTTTACATAACTGATTTTGTTATGACTTATGAGTATAATTCTCTCATGAAGAGCATCTATCGTTGAGATGTAAGGGTAAGCTCTAACTATAACTCCTGTAAATATTTATAAACATGTCTTTAAGAACATTTAATATCAAGTAATGTGGGGGTTATGATATATATTTCTAGTCATCATTTACTATTTACTTCAATGATATTTTAAATGCCCTATGGTAATGTGGGGGTAACATTTGTAACGATTTATCTTACGTGATCATTAAATAAATTGTGTAGAATTATAAATTATTTTATTCTCATATGGAGGGAAAACACTCATATGAGAATTGTGGTTGATGGTTTATTTGAGACTTGCAGACAAATTAAAATACAGGGTTTTGCGAGCTAAAGGGACAAGCAAGATATGACCAAAGGAAAAATAAAATAAATAAAATATGACAAAAGTCATATAGCATGTCTCGCGGAGGAGGCCCCTATAGTCTCGAGGAGGAGACTATATATATATAATTGCTGAAGGGGGATGTGCTTAAGCCCATAAGGGAGTCACCTAGGGAGGTAACCCAACTTCTGTGATTGGAGATCCCATGAAGGAAGTTCAATGTGGTAGAAACAATCCATACTGCGTGACTCAAATATAGCACACATAAATTTTAAGGATATATCCAAAAGAGATATTATCCTGTGCATCCCTAAGGCATTAGGTGCTATATTAAATGTGACATTAGGAAGGAAAAACAATGGTACCCTGAATGAGTTTCGAGGCGGGCAAACTCCCGCAGGGTCCGGGCACACGTACCCTTGGAGAACTCACCTAAGTGAGAGTTGTTCGTGAAGCCGCGACAATGAGAATTGGGATGTTCTCTAATACTCTCATGAGAATCAAGATACGCGCACGGCCATAAATGCGCCAACACGCGAACCTGTCTAATTACCCGTACTGTGTGTGTGATATGTTGAAGTTTGGTCAAAGGTATCAAAGTTCAAGACTGTGTCACTTTGGTTTCTCAAATGGAGACTATCACACTAAGCTAGGTTCAAACCCGAAAGGTACCTATGCCGATTGCACAGTAAAAGCACTCACTTATTTTGTTTTAAATGATTTTATTTTAATTTTAAATCAGTGGGGGATTGTTGGAAATTTTATGATTTAAAATTAAAATATATTTTATTTATTTCTTTATTTATTTTTGGGGGTTATTTTTATTTTGTGTTTATTTCTCTATTTATGGTTTAACGGTTTTATGTTTTAAATATATGATTAATATTTGACCGTTATATGGTTAATGAGGTTATTGATGGTATGGTAAGTGTGCCCTATATAAGGGTACGTGGCTATGGTTGGAAGGTATATGGTGAGACATGAAACATGTACATATGTGGGAGTTTAGATTGTCAGATAATGAGGGTATACATGACGGTATAATCCACCATAATGCAACCACTCTAGCCAAATACCTCTGCCAAAGATATTCTTACAAATTATACATATACATACTTTACTTATACACCGTTTTGAGTGCACGGGTGATTAAGGTTCAATGGGGCTTCTTAGCTGCACGACGGAGCTCGAAGAGTTGTTGTATCTTGGGGGAAGTTCGTCATTCAACCCTGTGCAGTAGGGGACGAATCTTCTCTTAGGACAGTGCGCTTGCACGCCTCGACTCGATAATTTTTCCTATATAAAAATCTATATATTATATTATTTTGTTACTTTATTTTATTTTCTCATCTATATCATTATTCTTATTTCCCAAGATATTACCATATTATTTTATTTTAATGTTACAGGAATTCCGTACCATATTTTTTACAACAATAACTCCCTTTAGGTGCTTCGACGGTTGAATTAGCTAGCCCTGTACTATTATGCAATAACAATTACAGGGTGCTTGAAGGTCTTGAAGGACCGTTTAGTCAACCAAGCTGAAACCAAATCTAAGGGTTCCCCTTGAGTGCCTTAAGGTATCAGTACCTTAAAAATCCGTAATTGCATCTGGGCCGTCTATTTTACACTGCTAAAATGGACGGACATGCATTTGCGGGTGCAGATGCATGTCCACCGCATGTAATTGCATGGTGACCTGCTATAGCAAGTTTCAACAATGCGATTTCAAAATTTTGAAATCAAACCTTGAAATCGTTCTAAGCTAGGTTTTTTGCAATGGTTCAGTTGTAAATTTACGTTATCTGATAAGAAATAGTCGGATTTGATTGTGGGTTTCAGTAGTGTGGATTTGATGATGGCATTTCTCAGTTAAACCCATTTACTGTGACCGATTCAAGTTCATCTATGGGTGGTTTCTATGCTGGCAGGAAAAATGGTCAGCCTGGCAACAACAATGCAAGATTCAACAACAATTCTGGTGGCCATAGGGGGAATCGGTCTGATTCTATCTCTGTTTGTTAACCTTATTATAATCGTCTCTTATTGGTTGTCCACGGATTCCATTATCAAGAAGTGTATATGGTTTGAGGAACTTTAATCCTTATAAACACAATACTGTGGTAAATTTTTAAATATCACACATATTGGTAACTCGAGTCTTGGAAGGTTGAAACTGAACAATGTGCTTCTTATTCCTGAACTTGCTACACATTCACTTTCTATATATCAATTATGCAAACAGAACAATTGTTTTGTTCGATCGGTTTGATGAGTTTATGCCTGTCATACAGGACAAGGTTCTGGGAAAGGTGCTGTACAAGGGACTGAGTAATCAAGGACTATATCCAATACCTTTTGATCTGCCATTGTATCTTCAGAAACAAAATGGGGACTACTTGAGGACCAAGTAGATTTTGTTGGTAGATTTGTTAAGCATTCTTAAGGGGTAACAAAAGTGACCAAGTATCAACACAATGTCTCAAGTGATGAGAGCAGAGTGGGCTGATGAAATTGAAGTCCTAGATGAAATTGTAGGCCCAAACCAAGGGTAAGACTCAGATCTCTCATTATATACAATGCAAAGCCAAAAGATGATGTGCAATAAGTTTTTCTAAGCTGCAATTGCATGTAGTCCAATGACATTACATAGACATCATCCATAGTAGTAGTCCAGGTTAGACAAGCCGTAGATCTCATGTATTTGTTTGTAGGCAAGTTTGAGGTGGTATCTATTACAGTTGGAAAGAAAGTGACTACAACCTTTTTGCGAGCCACTACGCGTGAAGATTCCGAGTAGTAGGCCGCAATGGAGAGGCAGTAGTATATGTTCATTTCTTTGTAGACCGCCAGTACTACTGGCTGGAACAAATGGTCTACCACAGTTTTGAATTGCACTACGTAATCCTTAGACCTTGTCAGTTGATTGGGCTGACAAAACTGTACGCCCATACCAAGGGAAAGACTCAGACTCTCATTATATATAGTGCAAACGCAAAAGGGAATGTGCAATACGTTTTTCCATGTTGCAATTTTCATGTACTCCAATGACATTGCATAGACAACATCCATAGTAGTAGTCCAGGCTAGACAAGCCGTAGATCTCGTGTATTTGTTTGTAGGCAAGTTTGAGGTGGTGCCTATTACTATTGGAAAGAAAGTGACTACAACTTTTTCGCGAGCCGCTACTCAAACTAATTTGACTGGGCTGGTAATTCAAGCATTTCAACAGGGCAGAGAGTAAACCAAAGTAGACACCGAGCTAATTCTGGTAGTGGACTTCTACGTTCTATATGTGCATCCATTAGCAGGACGTTTATTGTCTTTGCGGGAGAGGACGATCAACATGTTATTTTAAGCATGTTATTTTAGTTAATACAACATGTTATTTTAGTTAATACAAGAGGCACACAGCAAACACATGAACTAGACTCAAACTCTCATTATATATAGTGCAAACGCAAAAAGGAATGTGCAATACGTTTTTCCATGCTGCAATTTGCATGTACTCCAATGACATTGCATAGGCAGCATCCATAGTAGTAACCCAGTCTAGAAAAGCCGTAGATCTCGTGTATTTGTTTGTAGGCAAGTTTGATGTGGTGCCTATTACCGTTGGAAATAAAGTGACTACAACCTTTTCGCGAGCCGCTACTCAAACTAATTTGACTGGGCTGGTAATTCAAGAGTTTCAACAGGGCAAAGAGTAGACCAAAGTAGACACCGAGCTAATTCCGGTAGTGGACTTCTACATTCTATATGTGCATCCATTAGTAGGACGTTTATTGTCTTTGCGGGAGAGGACTATCAAATGCAAGTATAACAGTGTCAACGCTATAGGATTTCTGCTTTGTGTGAAATGTTACAAAACGGAAGTTGATTGGTAGAGTTGTTAAGCATTCTTAAGGGGTAAGAAAAGTGACCAAGTATCAAAATCTGGCATATTAAGGTTCTGCAAGTACAAACTGCAAATTTTCAGTTCTAGTGTTTTAAGTCGTTCTACACTTGTGTATAACTGCATATTTAGGAGACCAAAACTAGAGAGGAACTTAGAAATCTATGTGGATGTGGAACTGATAAAACTGAAGGCCCAGATGAAATTGTAGGCCCAGACCAAGGGTAAGACTCAGATCTCTCATTATATACAGTGCAAAGCCGAAAGAGGATGTGCAATAAGTTTTCTACGCTGCAATTGCATGTACACCAATGACATTACATGGACATCATCCATAGTAGTAGTCCAGGCTAGACAAGCCGTAGATCTCGTGTATTTGTTTGTAGGCAAGTTTGAGGTGGTGCGGCTGGTGCCTATTATCGTTGGAAAGAAAGTGACTATAACCTTTTTGCGAGCCGCTACGCAGAGAGTAAACCATAGTAGACAACCAGCTAATTCCGGTAGTGGACTTCTACGTTCTATATGTGCTTCCATTAGCAGGACGTTTATTGTCTTCACGGGGGAGGATGATTAAACACATCTAAAACAGTGTCAATGCTATAGGATTTCTGATTTTGTGTGAAATGTTATAAAAAATGGAAGATTAAGTCTGTTGTAATTAAAGTTAACTTAGAATTATGGTGAGAATAATGGTGACTTCGTAGGTTGAGAGTTAGGAAGGTTTAAGGTTATTGTAATGGTCTAATACAAGTACGCTAGTCTAATTGAGTAATGTGTGTGGAGGGATATTTTGCAGAAGTATCGTAAGAGTGAATTCCTTTTAAATTCTATAGATTTCTTAAAAAGTTCCACAAATTCCATATACAATACACCGTAGACATGATCTCTAAACTATAGACATAAAGTCCCAAATCTCAAATCGTAGACTGTAAACATGATCTCTAAACTCCAAACCGTAAACATATTGGAGGTGCAATGTCTACATAAATGCCAAGGACATCAACCCCAATCGACAATGATCCACCTCCTCCATTTTTGTCAAGAGAATGTCAATCCCTAAGCCCCAAACCCCATTTTAGCCGTCCATCCATTTTAGCCGTGTAAAATAGAGGGCCCAGATGCAGTAACAATTTTAAAGTACTGATACATCTCCCATTTCCATCTCCCATATTGTGTGTTGTCTACATACAAGACCTTGCAATCGCAATGCCGAGAGGTGATTGATACGTACAGAGAGCAAAATGGAATGGATTAATTCTATTGCTTCTTAAAATCTAGGCTTTTAGTCATTCGAATTTAACAGATGTACTTACCCTCATACATTACGTAATTCTAGCTGCAGCAGTTTGACGTGCCATTTTCATGCAAATCTTAAGAAGCTAAAATCAGATGATCTTTTGAAGGATAAAAGCGTAATAATGACCTACCTGACACGTGCTAGGTGGAACCGCAGTAAAGGACGTCAACCCCAACTGACAATGGTCCGCCTCCTCCATTTTCATCAAGAGAATGTCAATCCCTAAGCCCCAACCCCAAACCCTAAACTCCAAAACCCCAAATCTCAAACCGTAGACTGTAGACATGATCTCTAAACTCCGAAGCGTAAACATATTGGAGGTACGATGTCTACATAAACGCCAAGGACGTCAACCCCAACCGACAATGGTCCACCTCCTCCATTTTCGTCAAGAGAATGTTAATCCCTAACCCCCAAACCCCAAACCCTAAACCCTAAAAGCCAAACTCCAAAACCCTTCTTACTACTACTGCATCATGTCGGATCGTTAGGTATGCACCAACCAAGAAGAGTGAGAGTTGGGTTGCAAAGCTCCATCTTGAACCTTTGAGATTTTCTCTTGCATATTTCAACTGTGAAATAAAAATTCCTTTCTCGGTTTGCAATGCCTCAATTGAGAAATCAAGGCGAGAATAATGGTGAGAGTTGGTGACTTGATAGGTTGAGAGTTAGGAAGGTTTAAGTTTGCAAAGCCCACAATGGCCCAACTGGAAGACAGAGGCCAGAACCAACTTTTTTCTTTCTTGATCGAAGAAGAGTGAGAGTTGAGAAATAAACTAAGAAATCAAGGCCTCCCTGAATTTAGCTACCTCGTTTGAGTTGCTGCCGGTTATTATAAGATCATCAACGTACAGGCACACAATCCCCTCTCTTCTAGTGCCAATGATCGAGAGCACTAGTCCATCCCCTCTCTTCTAGTGTCTCCAACAACATAAGTCATTCAATCAATTCACGAACAACAATCTCAACAAACAATCATCACATAGCACCAAAACAATTATTACAATCACAATATAATATCTGCTCTGGAGGTGGCAAGTCATGATAAACACTCAAATTAACATCTGCTCCATGCTGATCTAGCTTTCACTCCACATTAACATCAACCTGCCTATTCTTAACCATACACTAGGCTTTATAGCGAAATCTCATGTTGTTGCTTCGACTAGTACCGGACAATTCTAAAAACGATGACCTAGTGTTCCAAGGAGTATACATCCAATATGACCTGCTGTTGAAAGGCTTGGTATAGGGTTTAGGCCGATGCTTCTGAGTTAGAAAGTTCTATAACTTCCATTTCTTCCTCAGATTTTTCCGATGGGCTACTCTGTGCGTTACTCCTGGGGCTCTTTCAGCCCCTCGGTCTCTACCATCTGCCTCCAACGTCTCGGCTGCCAAGGAACCAAGATTGAATCATGAGTCCACATGAAGCCCTTAGATCAAGAGATTGCATTTATTCGTTATGTAAAGCCACTATTGGCCTGTAAATCATTTGCAGCTTCTCAGCTTGGAACGGTTTCAAGGTTTGATTTCAAAATTTTGAAATCGCATTGTTGAAACCTGCTATAGCAGGTTACCATGCGATTACATGCAGCGGACGCACATATGCGGGTGCATATGCGCGTCCGTCCATTTTAGCCGTGTAAAATAGAGGGCCCAAATGCGATACCTTACGTCATGGCAGAACTTTCCCAAATCTAAATCTTCTTTGTCATTCTCTGAATAATTGAGAGACAGACATATATATATCTCAGTGGTCAATGTGTTGATGAATTTCGTGAAAGAAATAGGAAGGAGATAAGGAAAGGAAAATGTATTAAACATGAGAAGTGGAAGATGGGGACGGGAGTCTTGACCAGAAATAAGAGGGACTTGTTTTTGCTATTGCTACAGTAGTGTTTTCAAGTTGTAATATAGGCTTCACATGCATCTAAAATTAATTGATAATAGATGAAGTTGATCTAAATCCTTATATAAACATACAATTATAAAACTCATAGACAAAGTCTCTATTTTCTTGTATGGGATTCATATACTCCAATTTGAACAGTATACGTGGAGCACATCAATGGTCAACTAATTGACGGTACGAGTCTACGAGATCGGTGATTGGTTTTGAGGATTTACTGGTTCTAGAAGTACTAACTGAAATATGAAGCCATTGTTTATGACTTTGACAACATAAGCATGCTACTTTTGGATTACGTTAACATTGATTTCAACTTATTTTCTGTTTCATCTTAGTTAGTCATGTTGTATTGCTTTGCGTGGTGTTCAAGTAGTTTTTTTTTTTTTTGACTTTGTCAAGGGGAACCCAAAAGCTTCCTAGGCCGAAGATAAACCCCTTTGGCGCATGTGAAATGCTCCAACTGTGCATTGCAGCACAGTTCTTGGCCAATTTGACAGCTTCGAGGTTCGAATCTAGGTTGGGGAGCACACCCAACTAAGCAAGAACCACTAGGCCACTTGCAGTGGTTTGTTCAAGTAGTTAACTCATGCCATATTCACTAGTTTTACCTATTCCATTAAATATGGCGTGCTCCTGTTGACATGTTTAGCAAGTTGTGTCATATTTATGTTCATGTCAATCGATAATCAACGAGATGAAATCAGCTATCTCCATTATTCTATCCTAATTCTATCCCCTCAACTTGATTGGTCTACAGAGATTAAAAAAATATTTTCTTAATCTTTTGTTCCAGTTTTTAATCTCTGTGGATCAATCATATTGAGAGAACATAATTGAGACACAGAAATCTAGGAAAACTGATTTCATCCCATAATCAACCCATACCTGTTAACTTCGACCATGCACATCCATTGATGTCGATCGAGTTGTTTGACAATTGTGTCAAACATAATAACCCTTATCCATTGTTTATGTCTAGATTTTTTTTTTTTCAGAGGTATTGGTTTTGGTCCCCCTATTTTTATTCTTCCAAATGAGTTTTTCTATTGGGAGCTCCATATTTTCTCATTTGACTTCTTTTCTTTTTGAATTGTCAAATTACCTATTTATCCTAATTTAAAATTTGGATTAATTTCAGTTTACCCCCCCTGAGGTTTGGGGGTGTCATCATTTCACCCCCTGTACTTTCAATTTTGAATTTTTACCCCCTAAATTTTCCAATTTCAATTAGTCGTGTCCAATTTCTACTATTCCGTCCAAATTGGATGTTAAGTTTGCCTTTTAAGGGCTAAAATGGTCATTTCAACATAAAAAAAAATTTAAAAATTAATTATTATAATTTTTTTCTTTTTTTAGTTTTTTTTTTCCTGTTTCTTAGTTTTTTTATATTTTCAACCTATACACCACAAGTTATAATAGGTTTATATAAAAACAAAAAAAAATACTCTAGGTGGTTGAAAGCCACTCGCTGGTCTACGATATTTGTGATATATCTCTGATAAAGTGAAGAATTTTAGGATATATCCCCAATAAAGTGAAGAAATAATTGTAAAAATAATTTTACACTTTATCTGTAAATAAATATTTGTATATCCCCAATAAAGTGAAGAAATATCTGTGTAAAATCATTTTTGGTCTACGATATTTGTGATATATCTCCAATAAATTGAAGAATTTTATGATATATCCCCAATAAAGTGAAGAAATATCTGTAAAAATGATTTTACACTTTATCTGTAAATATCTGTATATCCCCAATAAAGTGAAGAATGTTTAAGGATATCTCTATTGTGTTTGATCCAAACTCTAGGTTACTTGACCTAGTGGTAATAGGGTTCAATGAGAAGAATCTAGAGATTCTCTTTCCTTGTATAATTCTAACTCTATGCATTGTAATCCTCTATATAAAGAGGCCCTTATTATCAATGAGAATACACAGCGATTATCTCTCAATTTCTGATTCCCTAAAACACGTTATCAGCACGAAGCCTGTACATACATGTACATTTGCAGGCATAATTAGCTATACTGGGCCATGCTCATTGTACCGCCAAAGGTACCAATTCCAACTAAAGGAATGACATGCAGACACACCGCCAGACGGGCTACAACCTCAGCATCGGAACACCTCCAGATCGCCACTGACGCGCCGTCACGCGCCGCGCCAAGATGGCATCAGAAGCTTCTGATACTGAGAACTGAAGCATATCAGTCCCACATCGAAAACAAAGACAAGATCAGCCTCTTCCTCACCTATAAAAGGTTTTCTCCTCTCTCCTCATTAATTACGCATTCAATACTTACCTACTGTTACTTTGTCAACATAAATACATTGACTAACTTAGGCATCGGAGAGTTGAAGACCGCCCAGCGCGGTCTCCCTCTGACGCCCGTTGTATTTTACTTGACAGGTAACGGGAACTACAACATTAACACAAGTATCGATCCGCCCAACGGATCAGCGTTAACTAAGGTCTGGCTACCGCCAGACTTTTAGACATTAACATTGGCGCCGTCTGTGGGAAATCCTTGAACTAAAGGTCACCCCACTGCAATCACCATGACTAACGGTAGCGGGGGAAACGCTGAAGAGCAGGCGGAGCTCCTCGCCATTCCCCAACCCTCCGACCCCGCGGTCGGCGTTAACCGCGCATTATTCACAACCCCGGCCAATCCCAGCGGGGAGGCAAATCCAGGCAGCAGCCGCCCGTCTGGCCAGGATCTCGTCACCATGTACGAGATAGCACTGGCGGATCTTCATAAGGCAAACAGGGAGCGTGAGAGAGAGCGCAAGGAAAAGGCTGAGGCCCAGGCACAAATGGCTGCGCTCATGGCACGTTTCGAGGAACTAAAAAACACTTTGGCTGCCACCAACCGCCCGGCACAAAGCGAGCAGTCACGCAGCACCAGGCGTAGTCGACCCAGCACCGACACGATGGCGCCAGGGCCGGTCCTACAAATGCATGTACCGCTTAACCCACCAGGGTTGTCGGGAATGGGACCGCCGCCCATCCCCCAACTAGCGTTAGAGCAAGTGGCGGAATCACTTCCGCACGCCAACCGCTCGAGTGCCAGGGCAAGGACTGAAGGTGACCCGCCCATACCTAGGCGCAAGCCAACTCGGCAGGTCAGTCAGGCCGATTCCGCCGGCGATGAAACCGCCCAGCTATTGGAAAGGATGCACCAACTGGAGCAGAGGTTAATCAGGGCGGAGACAGGCGTCCCGGCGTCAGCTCGGAACCCGCTATTCACTTCTAGACCCGGCCCCTTTTCCGCCGCGATCCTGCAGGCTGTCAGACCGACATACGCAAAAACCCCAAAGATGTCACCTTACGGCGGAATGACCGATCCCTTTGTCCATATGGACACCTTCAAGAAGGTCACCAACAACAAGGGGTTCGACGACGCCACCTTATGCCATCTGTTCAGCGAAACATTGGACGGCGAAGCGATGAACTGGTTTTTCGAATGTCCGCCAGGGTCTGTCGGCTCATTCCATGCACTGTCGCATGCTTTCCTCTCCCGCTTCATCTTACTGTCCGCCGGACATCACAATACAAGTCAGCTTTTCGGCATTAAACAGGGGGAGGACGAATCACTGAAGGCCTTTGTCACAAGGTGGCGGGCGGCAGCATCTCAGTGCCGCGACCTAGACAAGACTATGGCATCGGCGGCCTTCAGGAAGGGACTCCTCAAGGGACCGTTCCTCTATCACCTCAATTACAACCATCCCAATGCAACGTACGACCACGTCATGAGTGAGGCGGTCATTCACGCCAGGCGGAATTCATTACATATGGAGAGACCCCACCGCCAGCAACGGCAGCAAGGTCAGCACAACCATCTGCCAGTCACCAGGGAACCGCTGACAAACCCCCCTCGGCACCGCCAACTGACAAGAAAAGGGAATGGCAGCAGGGCCACCACCAAACCAAGCGGCAGAAGGGGCAGCATTATTACAAGGGAAACCGCCCAACTCATGGGGATAACCACAACAAGCAGACGGAATCCTCGCAGCGGTACGCAGTTTTCACGGTCCTAACGGCCTCATATGAGGATATCTATAATCAGTGCAAGGATCAGATCCCACCGCCACCCCCTCCAAAGTACCCAAAAACAGGCAAACCCAGGAACACTGGCAAGTGGTGCAAATACCACGCGGACAGCGGCCACAATACAAATAGCTGCAATGCTCTCAAAATGGCCATTGAGACTTTGTACCGTGACGGTAAGTTAGAACAGTTCAAGGTGCGCCAACCACCACCAGTGATTGCCAACGTTGAGACCTTGGGCCGCATCAACACCATCGATGGCGGTGCTCCAATCACCAACATGTCTCACAGGGCAAGAAAGCGATATGAACGCGCCAACCACCCGAAGGAAGTTTGCAACATCCGCTACGAAAGATCCGCCAAACTACCGAGATCAGGTTGGGAGCCTATTACCTTTTCAGAGGAGGAGGAGCGCGGAGTACATTTACCCCATGACGACCCATTCTTGGTCGATGCCATTCTTGGCAAATTCTCGGTCGGGAGAATCTTGGTGGATAGCGGGTCCGCTGTCAACGTCATCTTCAGCGGTTGCTACGACCATCTCAAGCGGAACAGGAAACTACTCCAGGATCACGAGCCACTGCTCAGCTTCTCCGGTGACATCACACAACCACTAGGGTCGGACTACATGCGGCTAGTTATCGGCACTAGTCCCTGTATGGCGGAGGTACACACGGAGTTCATCATAGTCGACTGTTTCAGTTCGTACAACGCCATCATTGGTCGACCAGCGCTTAATAAGCTCAAGTGCATCATTGCCGGATACATGCTTCTCATGAAGTTCCCCACGCCCAACGGCACAGGCTGTGTGAGGGGAAGCCAACAGCTGGCACGAGAATGCTATTCAACAACTGTAGCGCGTTCGACGCGCCGCCATGAAATCCTGACAGTGGGTAATGACCCACCACCACCGAATATCTTTGAGGATCCGAGAGATGAGGAGAAGAAATATGTAATGAAGGAGCCGGTCAACCCGGACACGTCGCTGAAGGTCGTCTGCATCTCAGACGAGCATCCTGAGAGGACAGTCCGCATAGGCGCCCAACTAGACCCAGAGGTGGAGGCGGAACTCACTCAGTTCCTACGTGACAACGCCACCGTCTTTGCATGGTCCTATGCGGACATGCCTGGCATCTCCACTGAAATAATCACTCATAAGCTGACCATCAAACCTTCCTTTTATCCCATCAAGCAGAAGCGGAGGGCTTCTGATGAGGAAAAGTACCAGGCAATCGGACAGGAGGTCGCCAAACTACGAGACATTGGATTCATCCGCCAAGTCATCTACCCTCAGTGGATCTCAAATCTGGTAATGGTAAAAAAGCCCAGCGGCAAGTGGCGGATGTGCGTCGACTTCAAAAATCTCAACAAGGCATGCCCAAAGGATAGCTTCCCGCTACCTCGCATCGATCAGCTAGTCGATGCAACCGCCGGACACGAACTCCTCAGCATGATGGATGCCTTCTCCGGATACAATCAGATCAAGATGCACCCCAGCGACCAAGAGTGCACCACCTTCACCACCGACAAAGGCCTCTACTGCTACAATGTCATGCCTTTTGGTCTGAAGAACGCCGGTGCAACTTATCAGCGATTGATGAACGCCATGTTCGCTGAACATCTGGGAAAAATCATCGAGGTCTATGTGGACGACATGCTAGTTAAGAGCATAAAGGCCAGCGGACACGTGGCAAACCTCAGGATCATAGTAACCATCCTCCTGGCCTACGGTATGCGCCTCAACCCAGAAAAATGTTTCTTTGCAGTCACCGCTAGCAAATTTCTGGGTTACATCGTCAGCGAGCGAGGTATCGAGGCTAACCCAGATAAGGTACAGGCCATCCTTAACCTGTCGGACCCCAAGTATAAGGTAGACGTCCAGTGTCTCCAAGGCAAGTTAACCGCCCTTTCTCGATTCATCTCTCGACTTACTGACAAGTGCGCCCCATTCTTCAAACTCCTCAAAACAACTCACAAGAAGGTCATCGACTGGAACCCAGAGTGTCAGGCGGCGTTCCAGGGCCTAAAAGAATATCTAGCGGCGGTCCCTCTCCTTTCTGTCCCTGTGCAAGGAGAGACACTATTCATATAGCTGGCAGTCTCGCAACGGCAATAAGTTGCGCCATTGTTCGGCGGGAAGGTCAGGATGAACTCCCGGTATTCTACGCCGGCAGAGGCATGAACGGAGCAGAAACAAGATATTCACCGTTGGAACAGCTGGCCCTCGCACTTATCGTTGCCGCCAGGCGCCTCAGGCAATATTTCCAGGCTTACACGATCCATGTGTTAACCAATCAACCGCTGAGGCAGGTGATGCAAAGCCCTGAACACTCAGGGCGCCTCAGTAAGTGGGCGATTGAACTCAGCGAATTTGACATAGAGTACAAGCCAAGAACCGCCATGAAGGGCCAGGCAGTAGCGGACTTCATCGCCGAACTTACTGAGCGTCAGCCGGAACCCGATACTCAAACAAAGCCCGGAACCGAAATGGTAACCAGTGCAGAGGCAACTCCCCCACAGTCAGATTGGGACCTACATGTGGACGGCTCCGCCTGTGCAAAGGCCAGCGGCGCCGGAGTCATCTTAACCGGACCTGGGGGACTGAACGCAGAGTACGCATTGAAATTCAACTTCAAAGCTTCAAACAATATGGCGGAGTACGAGGCGCTCATCGCCGGCCTACTCCTCGCCATTGACTCAGGAGCTGACAGCGTCAACATATTCAGCGATTCCCAACTAGTCGTCAACCAGGTCAACGACAGCTTCCAAGCCAAGGACCAGCAGTTAGCAGCATATTTGGGGTACGTCAAAACGTTGCTAAAGAAGTTCAAATTCCATACAATCACACAAATCCCCAGAGAAAAGAACGCTAAGGCTGATTCACTGGCGAGACTGGCAACCGCCCAACCACATCAGAGTCCAGCGGACACAAGGGTGGAGTGCCTGGACAAGCCAAGTATCACAAAGACCCTGGCGAAAATCTTCAACGTTTAGGTCAACCCCAGCTGGATGGACGAGATCATCGCATATAAGCGCAACGGAACGTTGCCAGAAGATAAGGTCCAAGCAAGACAGCTCCAGCGAAGAGCAACCCGCTACAACATCCAGTACGGCAAGCTCTACCGCCAGGGATTCACCCATCCTAACCTCCGCTGTCTGACCCCAGAGGAAGGAAGGGTTGTCCTAACGGAAATCCATGGCGGGGAATGCGGAAACCACTCTGGCGCCAGATCCCTGACCAACCGCACAATGCGACAAGGTACTTCTGGCCCACACTGGCGACGACGCCCGGCGGATTTCGAGGTCTTGCCACAAATGCCAACAGTTTGCAGATCTCCCACACGCACCAGCGGAACCACTATCAATCATCGTGGGCCCATGGCTTCATTCCACGTGGGGCCTTGACCTGATGGGAAAGTTCCAAACTGCCAAGGGTCAGTTCAAGTACATCATTGTTGCCATTGATTACAACAGCAAGTGGATAGAAGCGGAACCACTGACGGCAATAACTACCGCCAAGGTAATTCGCTTCCTTTGGAAGAATATTATTGCCGCTACGGTGTCCCACACACAATCATCACAGACAACGGCACACAGTTCAACAATGACGAGCTCATCTCCTTCACCACCAACTTAGGCACCAAGTTGAGGTTTGCATCTGTCGCCCACCCCCAGACTAACGGCCAGGTCGAAGCGGCAAACAAGATAATCAAAAAGTTGTTAAAAAAGAAGCTCGACGACGCCAAGGGTTTATGGGCGGAAAGGCTCCCAGAAGTCCTGTGGGCCATCCGAACAACTCCAACCTCCGCCACCGGAGAAACTCCTTTTTGTATGATGTTCGGCACAGAGGCTGTTTTACCTATTGAAGTTACTCAACCTACCGCTAGAGTCGAAGGCTACTGCCCAGAGACCAACAGCGCCGGCGTCAACTTAGACAGGGACCTCCTTGAAGAGAAGAGACTCAAGGCCCATTTACACAATCTACAAAACAAGCAAGGCCCATTTACACAATCTACAAAACAAGCAACGGGTATCACGTTTTTACAACGCCAGAGTCAGGGCACGGAACCTCCAACTGGGGGACTCGGTCATGAAGGAAGTCATTCCGCCACCGACAAAACTCCGCCCAACTTGGGAGGGCCCGTACAAAATTGTGGAAGTCGTTAGCCCAGGCACCTTCTACTTAATGGACAAGGACGGCGTCATTTCGGCCCGCCCTTGGAATACTGAACACCTTCGGTATTATTACAAATAGTCAGACCGCTACCCATGCGCATCTTGACTTAGCTAAATCTTTTCTTCAAATGTTTAGCTAAGGGAAGCTACCCAACGGGTACTACCCCACTTTTGTACGCTGATCAGTCAGCCATCAATGAAACGAGGAATTATTCATACCATTGTTACCAAGTCTAGCACTGAGGGCAACTGGCAAGGCCAGCAATCGTCGGCGGACCCCGTCCGCTACGTGGTGCACTTGGACCAATCTTAATTCCTTTAATGTTCCATTGATCGACAAAAGAAAAATATAACTCAAAAACGCTACACACACATCATGGCAAACCAAGTCAGAAATTTACTTTATTCCACAAAATTCTTTACAAACAAAGGTGCCCCAGCGGCTACATAATAAAAAAAAAAAAAAAACTTTGGAGGCCTCAGATAGGTTCAGCGGTTGGCTTCGGCCTCGGCAGCTTCAGCGACTGGCGGCGCGACCGATCGGCTCGCTTGATCGGACCCTCGGGCGGTCGGACTAGTGGTCTCTATGGTGCCGTCGGCCCGGGTGTGTGCCTCCAGAAATCCGGCACGTGACACCTCCGACGGGGTCTGCTGGGGAGTTTGCTGGGACCCTTCCGTCGGATGTGGGCCACTTTCCCCGCTGCCCGAATGAGTACCTACAGCTGGGGCAGGCACGACTTCTGTCTCCGCTGGGACACTCTCGACCGGCGGCACGTCAGGCTGTGACGCCTTTACAAAGTCAATGGCACCCTTCCGCTTCAGCATATCTATATTGGCCCGGGCCCCAGACTTCGCCGCTTCGGTCAATGTCTTCTTAAACTCCGCCGACTGCTTGAATGCTTCAACAGCAGCGGCCGCAGCGGTGCTCCCCTCAGCTCTTAGGCGGGTAACCTCACCCCCCAGCCGCTTCATTTCGGCCATCCTGTCGGCGAACTCCCGCTGCACTATAATGAGCTTCTTGTCTTTAGCGGCTATCCGCTCCTGCAGCAGCGCGATCTCTTGCTCCAACTTGGAGACGCGTTCATTCCTCTCCAGATCCCGCCGGATGGCCGCATTGAGCTTGCCCTGGGCGTCCGCATAATCACACTCCGCCTTGACAAGTCCCCGCTCAACCTCCGCCAGTTTCTCCCTGGCCTCCGCCAACTCCCTCTGGAGACCTCCGATTTCTCCCCTAAGCTCTTCCTCAATCCGGGGCTGCTTAGACGCCGCCACGAACATATCGTGTAACCCCGCCGATATTTGACCAAACGCCGAGCTATAGGGCGATTGGTCAATTGCCGTCGGGCGCGATATGCCCGCCAGACCCCCGAACCCCAGCCGCTCGCACAGATGGAAAAGGAACTCCCGCTTCCCTTCTGTCATGAATGGCGCATACTCGGCGAAGGAGTCCAGATCACTGACGGCGGGCGCCTCTCCCTCCACCGCCGCAGTTTTCGCAGGAGCTTGGCGGGCCTTCTTCTGTCGGCGGGCCCCAACCACCTCCACCTCTTCTCCCTCTTCCTCGTCAGGAGACTCAGCCGTCCGACGCTTTTTCCCCAGCGCCCCCTGACCCCCAGCGGCGGCCCTCGTCGCCCTTACTAGCGGTTCCTCCCTGGTCACAATGACTTCTCCCGCCGGATGAACCGCCTTTTGAGGACCACGCCTCTGGGCAGGCATCCGCTCCTTCTGAGGCCCGGCCGCAGCGCTTCCCCTCTGATCCCCGCCGGCCGTCTGGGTCCCCGCCTGCACTGTAGGCAGCCCATCCTCGCCAAGATGAGAATGGTGCGGCATCGGCATCACCACCGGAACCTCGGACTGGCTCAGCGCCAACGTCTCAGGGTTCACTACAGTCTGCTGGGCCGCTAGCCCCTCGGCGTACATGGCCTCCAAAAAATTTTCTATCTCCGCCCGATCCATCGCCTTCTCAAACGCGTCGCGACTAGATTTGTTGCCCGGCGGAGTTTCTAAAAAAAAAAAAAAAAAAAAGAACAGCCACCAGTCAGACACAATTCAAAAATATAATACGAAACGACAGGGTAGACTTCTCACCAACGGAGCGTGTTAGTCGCAGGTCGACCAGGAGCTCCCAACCAGTCAGCAGGCGGAAATCAAGCAAGTTTCGGTTCCGCCAGCAACCTCTGATCCTCGCCACGCGGCACTCTTCTTCTCGCGTCAGCGTATACCGAAGTCCCGCTGCACAAAAAAAAACACGTCGTTAGTAAGAATACAAGTTCAAGCACGTAAGCACGCCAAACATTTTCAGCGGACACCGGACACCAACCTCGAATAGGTTGGAACTCAGACTTAATCCTAAATGTCGGCCCTTCCGCATTCGACCTAGCGTGGTACTCCCAACCGTCGGTGGCCACGCAGAAGGTCCCGCGCCAGTAGGACATTGAGTCCCTCAGATTCTCGATTAGCTTCGGCGCTCCCTGCCGGCGGCTCAAGTTCACTTGCCCTTGGCAGCCCCGGCGCTTCACGTACACCAACTCGTAGAAGTGAAGTACTTCCGCCACGGTTGACCCCTCACACCCGGATAACCGCCAAAGGGAGTTCACGGCAAGCAACAGACGCCACATATTGGGGCAAATCTGACCCAACGCAAGGCCAAATTCGCACACCAGGATCTGGAGGTTGGGCACCAGTGGGAGTGTCACCCCTTGGCGGAATATCGCCTCATGAACAGCAGCAGATCCCGGCGGGAGAATAGATGCCTTCTCACCCGCTGTCGGCGGACGCAGCTTCACCGACCCCGGCAACCGGAACGTCTGTTTCAGCCGGTTAACCGCAGCGGCTGTCATCCGCCCACCTGCCTCGTCAACGGCAGTGCCATCTGACAGGACCCACGCCGATTCCGCATGCTGCCCCGCTACGTCTTCTTCCCCAGCGGAGCCGCTAGCAGCACTATTACTCGCCAGACGCTCGTCGCGCCTGGCTTTGGCGGCAGCGGCCTCGCCCGCCTTAGAACTCTCCGGACGCGTACCCCGACCCATAACTACTTCCCAGGGGATGGTCTGTAGCGGCTCAACGTCTAGCGCTTCTGGCAGTGAGGTTCCTGCAGGGGCAGACGGACGCAACGAATCAATAAAACTCCTATCCGCCGCGCTGAACGACACGTCAGACCCAGAATCCTCACTGCTCGAAATCTCTATAACGCTAGCCATCCCAAACCCTAAAACCCACATCAGTTAGCACAAACACAGATCTAACCTATTCTCGCATCAGATTTAGCCAAAATAATCAAAAACAAAACCTAGAAAGCTCCAAACTACAAAACGGACTACTCAACCCAGTTTCGCCTATAAGAGTCCTCAGCCACCAACCATAATCCAACCATCCCACCCAAAGAAATCCCATTCAAACCTCAGAACACACACAAAAAAAAAAAAAAAAAAAAAAAACCCCCCCACAGCAATTATCCCAGAAAATGGCAGAAACAAATAGCAGAAGACGGAGATCCGAATACCAACCTCAGTGGTGCAATCTCCGGCACGGTGGTGCACAGTTACGATCGACGTCTCTCTGGGAATGGTATACCCAAACTTCGGTAGGCTCCTTCTCCGGTCTCGGACAAACGGTGACTAAGCTTTCAAAATTTTCACAAAGTGTCGAATCCCCCAGAGTTTCCCCCCTTTTTATATCGGCCCCAACGCGTCCTCAGCCGTCCGCTCCATACCGACATCACTTGTTAGCCGTACACGTGTCGCACGTCTTCACTCACTCTCCGGATTGCCCGAGGCGTCATCTCAGTTACGAAACCCACAGTTGCTGTCATTAAAGGCTAGAAGACGGACAGGCCTAGCAGACAAACCTACGCACGCTAACCCGCTATAGGCTCGACACGTGTTAACCACCAAAGGGGCAACTTCGGATACCCCGCCAGCGGAACTGCTCCCTTGTCATTTTCCAAGAGACGAAGTATCCGCTGAGCAAAACCCGCCAGCGGAACTTCTCCCTTGTCATTTTCCAAGAGACGAAGTATCCGCTGAGAAAAACCCGCCAGCGGAACTTCTCCCTTGTCATTTTCCAAGAGACGAAGTATCCGCTGAGCAAACCCCGCCAGTGGAACTTCTCCCTTGTCATTTTCCAAGAGACGAAGTATCCGCTGAGCAAACCCCGCCAGAGGAACTTCTCCCTTCTCATTTTCCAAGAGACGAAGTATCCGCTGAGCAAACCCCGCCAGCAGAACTTCTCCCTTGTCATTCTTCAAGAGACGAAGTCTCCGCTGAGCGAAACCCCGCCAGCGGAACTTCTCCCTTGCTACCCAGCAGGCGGGGAGTCTTTCGCTACACACCGCTGGCGGAACCTTTCTTTTCATCTTGCAAAATACCGCCAGGCACGTCTATCGGACGCTGCTTCCTGCTGCATCCAGCGGGGGGATGTCCACCAAACGGAAAATCCCGAGGCTACGCCTCACTCTGACAACGACCGCTACGCGGCGTTACCGTCAGACCGTCCCTACGGGACACGGGGACTAGTCAAAAGTCTACGACAGCCCTGATCAGGCACGTTGACCCCCGTCATTTGGGTGCTAAAACATTGGGCTCGCTACCCAACACCCACTGCTCCGTGCAGCTCCCCCTCATCAAACAATTTACCGACCATCCGGAGGTCTATCTTCGCAGGGGAGTGGGGGACTCCCTGGGGGGCCCAGCAGGGGCCCACCCGAAAGGGTACAAAGCGTTTGCTCAGTAAAACCAACGGTTGACAACGCACTGACGCTAATTATGCTCTTGCAAGTCTAGCGGAGGAAAACGCTTCAAACCGCCGAACAACTCCCCAACCAAGATTGCCCTCCTTGACTGGGGACTTGGGGGACTTGTACATACATGTACATTTGCAGGCATAATTAGCTATAATGGGCCATGCTCATTGTACCGCCAAAGGTACCAATTCCAACTAAAGGAATGACATGCAGACACACCGCCAGACGGGCTACAACCTCAGCATCGGAACACCTCCAGATCGCCACTGACGCGCCGTCACGCGCCGCGCCAAGATGGCATCAGAAGCTTCTGATACTGAGAACTGAAGCATATCAGTCCCACATCGAAAACAAAGACAAGATCAGCCTCTTCCTCACCTATAAAAGGTTTTCTCCTCTCTCCTCATTAATTACGCATTCAATACTTACCTACTGTTACTTTGTCAACATAAATACATTGACTAACTTAGGCATTGGAGAGTTGAAGACCGCCCAGCGCGGTCTCCCTCTGACGCCCGTTGTATTTTACTTGACAGGTAACGGGAACTACAACATTAACACAAGTATCGATCCGCCCAACGGATCAGCGTTAACTAAGGTCCGGCTGCCGCCAGACTTTTAGACATTAACAAAGCCCTAACCCTGAAATCCTAAATTCGTAGCCTAGAAATCCCAAAAACCACCGCCGCCCACCTTGAAGATCTCAACTCCAGGAGTCCAGAACTGGCGGCCCCAACCCCAGAACCGGCCGGAAAACCACCGAACCTTTGCCCGGTTCGAAGCTTTCCTCACTGCCTACTGCTACCAAACTTCACCAGCAGCTGCAGCCGGACCCCAGATCATCGGAGCCAAAAAATCACTACCGGAACCGGCCTAGAACCACGTGAACTGGTCGCCTGAACCACTGAACCACCGAACCGCCGCATGAACCTTTGCTTCAGTCAACGTCAACCTCCGGTCAGCCCTAGGCCCATATCTCAGCCCAAGGCCCAGAAGCAGAAGTCCAAGGCCAGAAGCCCTACAGCCCGAAGCCCAGCAACGCGGCCCACTGACGTCAGCTGCCACGTCATCGTTCACGCAGGCACACAGTCAGCACACGTCAGCATCCAGTCAGCCCTGCCACGTCAGCTCCGATTTGCCACGTCAGCACCCCCGTCAACGGTCAGTCAACACTTTTCCGGCCACTTTTAAGGTAATTTTTCCTAAAAGTTCCCGTTTTTGAAGTTTTTTTTTTAATTTCTTCTTCTTTTCTCGGGGACTTCCAACATCCCTTCTTCTACCCCCCTTTCTTCTTCATAGGGGAGACCAAAAGCCGAACTGTGGTGGTTCGTGCTCACTCCAAGCTTGGAGCTTGTAGAGTCCTCCAAACTTAGAGTTTGTTGAGAAGAAAATGATCGACCACATACATCGTTGTTTCGATCTAATCCAAAACCCCTCTTGGAATCGGATTTTCTTGGAAGCGACTACGCTAAGAAAAATCCCTAATTTCTTGGAAGCCAATACGCTCAGAAATTATTATTGTTTTCGTGGTAGCCTTTTTCGCTCCGAAACTAACCCTAATCTTGTGTTGTTTTTCAGGATGAGTTACCTGAACAAGTTAAACTTTGTTCCACTAGAGACAACTGGCGCAGGATACCATAGGTGGGTCTGAGATGTGCGCCAACATCTTAAGGCTGATGGACTTCTGGAAGCCATCCAAGAGCCTAGTCAGAACGTGCTCTCCTTTGAGCAAGCTACTGCTTTTGAAGCCAAACAAGCTAAAGCCATAATTCTCATGACAAGACACATGAATGACGCGCTCCAAAATGAATACCTCAATGAGGAAGACCCAAGAAAGCTATGGGTAGAACTTGAGCAGCTATTTGGCAACGTTCGTGACTCCCTGCTTCCTGATTTAGAAGTGCGATGGCATAGCCTCCGCTTTTGTGATTTCAAGTCTGTGCTTGATTATAACTCGGAAGCCCTTCGTATCAAGTCTCTTATGGAGTTTTGTGGCCAAGCCATAACTAATACGATGTTGATCGAGAAGACTCTCTTTACCTTCCCCGTCTCTGCACTGATGATTTCAAAGAATTATCAGATTGATGTAAATGCAGGACGTATCACAAGGTTTCATGAGCTCATTGGCTCCATGAACGTAGCTGAAAAGCACGACAATATTCTTGTGAAGAACTATAATGCTAGACCCGTGGGAACTAAGCCTATTCCAGAGTCTAACTATAGGCGCGCCTCCAATGGAGGACACAAGGAGCGAAACCCTAAGAGTAGGGACAATTCTGGACATTCTGGTCCATACGTTCCCCCTAAAGAGGAAGGAAATCCCCGAGAGAGGCGTGCACGGAACCGTGGAGGTCAACGTGTGAAGAGAGAGAGAGGCGGAGCCTCCGACCATGGTGGTAACGCCACCAAGAACATAGGTCATCCAAATCGCGCCCCAATGGCGCCTCGATCAAGGGAGACTGACCATAATGATGTTTGTTTTCGATGTGGATCAACTGAACATTGGGCCAAAGCATGTACAGCACCCCAGAATGTTGCAAACGCATACAAGATGTATCGTGAAGCAAGGGAAGCAAATTACATGGAACAAGAAGATCAAGATGGCGATCTAGATCTAAGGGTGGAAGACTACAAGGATTAAGACCCAGAAACTGGCGATTTTGATTAAGTCTTTTTATTTTCCAAGAGATGTAGGCGATTGCCATATTACTTTTTATTGGATTAGATTTTCTTTGATCAAAGAAACAATGATGTACTCTGTTGGCTTAGGAATAAAATTTCGAGTTCTTTTCATTATGACTCAATTTTGATTCTGAGCATATTACTTTGTAACTACGATGGCTAGGCCACAAATATTAATTCAAGGACATGGAATAGCCCAAGTTCCACTTGCCAAATGGCACCTTGATTACAGCTGTCACAAAAACTCTCTACGCTCTTAGGGCAAATCGTACCTATGAATAGCCAACGAATTCCATGCAAAAATGCATGTAGAGAAAGGAAATGAGTTCCTTTGCAATACCTTTAATGATTGCGAACAAAGACGCATCTTAGGGAAGTTTATGTGTCTCTCTAGTAGACTCTATGTCACTATTCGAGCTATTAATCCAATAAAATATGAGAGAAGATCTCTTGGATTTAGACACATATTGGCTTTGTCACGACATGATAGATCATCCTAGTCATGATATGATGATCCGTCTACAAAGACTTCACATGGACATCCTTTCTCTCTAGCGAAATGAAGCATGAATCAAAAGTTGATTCCTGGACTAAGTGTGACCGACGCTGCTGCCTAGGGCACTGCCTCCGTCCACCACCAGCCTAGGGCTGGCGCAGTCCCTATCCATGATGCCATGGATGGTTTCCATCATGGTGCTGGCGCCCCAGGTGATGCTGCAATCACCAACTTGCTTCAAATAGCGTTTTAGACGCTCAGGCCTAACCAAAATACTCAATGGTTGCTTCTAAGGCCTCTCGCTCGTTTTGGAAAGCCCGTTCCTTAGGGAAATTAGGATTGAGACCGTCTTATGCAAAGGATATGACAATACTCATTCTGTTCTTATAAAGAATCCGTAGGGATTTTGTGGATTGATTCAACCAACTTGCGGACGCTTAAATATTTCATGATGTTGGTTGACACGCAAACACGTCGGTCACGTGTTGTGCCAATTGTCCACCTATAAATGCTGCTTATGCTACACTCATAGCACATATCATATGACAACGGGCTCACTCCCAAGATCATCCTATTCAGTCAATTGGATTTGACTATGCTAGAAAGTTTACATCGAAAGACTTTCGATGGATATTGCAATGGGTTTGATGTTGCAAATCACATTCCTCTATACACACCCAATTGGTCTCGCGGAAACGACTACGATGGTAGTCCGAACATTGGTAATGCGCACAAATCTTCTTACATCCGCTTGGGGTGATGCAATATCGCATGCAGCTATGCTAATTCGTCTTCGACCTATCGCCACTCAATGTACCTCTGCGTTACAGCTAGTGACTGGGTACACGTATTTTGTACTTACGCACATTTGAGTGAGCCATTTATGTGCCCATTGCGCCACCACAGAGCACTATGATAGGTCCTTATAGCCGAATGGGCCACTTAGTCGGATTTGAGACTCCAACAATCGTCCGCCACTTAATGCCCTTGCAAGGCGATCTCATTACCGCTAGATTTACGGGTTGTCACTTTGATGAGACAGTCTTCCTGTCATTAGGGGGAGATAAGAACACGGATGTTCAGCAGGAACAACAGAAATTATCGTGGCCTGTCCCCACTATGTCTCATCTCGATCCCTATTAAAGTGACGAGATCACACAAATATGCTGCAAACATGCCTGCAAGGAAGGACGCCCCTACGAGAGGACGTAGCGCCACTCTACACGGAGGTAGGCATGGTGCCAACGCCAAAGAGAATGGGACTCTGGCGTTATAGGCTATGGCCCCAGCTATGATGCATGGGAGGCCCGTGGGTTTGAAGGATACATCGGCACAAACTAATCCTTGAATCATCGACACTCAAAATCCGTCTCATAAGAATCTTCCAGGTTATGGTTATCGTTGGGGGACACCTCAAAGTCATAACATATTCCTTAGAATATAGAGCTCTATGAAACTTACACTAGTGTACATGAGACGTGGGATAGAAACTCCATCATAATTGATGATGTAGTTGCGCATTTTGTTGCGCATGAGTTTGTTGAGTCTAATGATATCGAACCACGCTCCGTTGATTAATGAATGCCAACGTAGAGAAATTTGGCCTGGAAAGATGCGATCCAGGTTAAGATGGATTCTCTAACGAAGATGAAGGTTTTCGAGCTAGAGATGCCAACACCTCCTAACATAGAACCTGTTAACTAATGGGTCTTCGTTAGAAAGCGTGATGAGAAAAAGATATGACAATCTCGTCTTATGGCGCAAGGCTTCTCACAAAATGCCCTGGAATTGACTACGATGAGACATATTCTCTCGTAATGGATGTCATTGCACTCCACTACCTTGTCAGTTTGGTAGTTTCCGAATAACTGAACATGCAGCTTACAAATATGGTCACTACGTATCTCTATAGGGATCTAGATGCAGAATATACATGAAGATTCATGGTGAAATTCATTTACCCAAATCAAGTGGCTCTAGACCATGGAGTGCGTTTACAATAAGATTGAAACGCTCACTAAAGTGACTACTTGATTAGGAAGGAATATGCCCACACGTTTCTATGACAAGTTTCGGATTCTATCACGGTTCATGTTAGACATGATTTTCATTAGAAGCCCTTAAAGAGTTAAGGGAAACCACTGAACACTTGAAATCCGAGTTGAGATAAAGGATTTTGGGAGAACACGATTATGTCTCGGTTTGGAACTTGAGCATCGTGTCGATAGATGCTTAGGCATTTTGACAAGGTCAAGCCTTCAAGCACCCCCATGATCGTCCGTAGTCTTGATCCTGAAAAGGATCCTCTTCGTCGAAAAGATGATGACGAAGATGTGCTAGAGGCAGAAGTGCCTTACTTAGTACAATAGGCGCATTATTGTACTTATCCCAATGCACAAGACCGAACATTTCATATGTTGTGAACTTGTTAGCTAGATATAGCTCTGTGCCAATGCGACACCATTGGATTGGTGTAAAAGATATCTTTCAATACTTGAGATGTATGAGTGAGATGGGCTTGTTCTATCCCTACAAAGAGATGATGGATTCGGACCCATCACACACCAGGAACGCTGCCAACACTGGCCTGGGTCCATTATCCCCATCCCAAAACGACATGTGTTTTGGAAGGTTTTGCTGATGTTGGGTATCTCTCTGACCTACACAAAGGTCATTCCCAATCCGGTTAAGTATTCACCATGGGAAAAGACCGTGATATCTTGGAGGTCTACAGAATAGACCCTAGTCTCTATATCTTCGAACAATGCAGAGATCATTGCTTTTCACGAAGTTGTTCGTGAATGTATATGGATTGGATCCATAACTACGCATGTTGGAAGCAATTGTGGCATGGCTTGAAGTCTACCACAGATGAGCATACGAGCATTTAGGATAATGTTGCGTGTTTTGAACAAATGAGGCAAGGCTACATCAAAAGCGATAACACCAAGCATAATCAGCAACATCAGACTCTCCTCGAGATCAAAGTGAACTAGGTTCGATCTAAGGACAGTGAGGCAGACTTGTTTACTAAGTCATTGCCCAAATCCACGTTCGAGAAACATGTGGCAAGAATTGACTTGCGGAAATTATCTGAACTCCCATTATCGTAGTCATTAGGGGGAGGCGCAGACATCAAGGGGAGATATCTACATGTGCACCTTGAAACGTGAAGGGTGTGTTGTGCTTTTTTTTCCCCTTCGACCGAGGTTATTTTTGTCCCACTGGGTTTTTGTTACTCGGCAAGGTTTTTAACGAGGCAACGAGAGAAGCACCGCGTTTGGACAACACAAGGGGGAGTGTTTAAGGATATCTCTATTTGTGTTTGATCCAAACTCTAGGTTACTTGACCTAGTGGTAATAAGGTTCAATTAGAAGAATCCAGAGATTCTCTTTCCTTGTATAATTCTAACTCTATGCATTGTAATCCTCTATATAAAGAGGCCCCTATTATCAATGAGAATACACAGCGATTATCTCTCAATTTCTGATTCCCTAAAACAAAGAAATATTTGTGTAAAATCATTTTTTTACAGATATTTATTTACAGATAAAGTGTAAAATTATTTATTACAGATATTTCTTCACTTTATATACTAAATTCTGCACTTTATCAGAGATATGTCACAAATATCGTAGACCAGCGAGCGACTTTCAACTACCTAGAGTATTTTTTTTATTTTTATAAACCTATTATAACTTGTGGTGTATAGGTTGAAGACAAAATAATAATAATAAATAAATAAATAAAAAGAAGAAACAGAAAAAAAAAAAAAAAAAAACTAAAAAACAGAAATTTTTAAATGTTTTTTTAAATTTTTTATGTTGAAATGACCATTTTAGCCCTCAAAAGTCAAACTTAACGTCCAATTTGGACGGAATAGTAGAAATTGGACACGACTGATTGAAATTGAAAAGTTTAGGGGATAAAAATTCAAAATTGAAAGTATAGGGGGTGAAATGATGACACCCCCAAACCTCAGGGGGGTAAACTGAAATTAATCCTTAAAATTTTACCATTATAGACAACAAATCATAAGCAAAATTATTTCTCTACACCTCCTAATTTATGAATGACATAAAATCCATTTCCATATCATCATCTAATTAATGCGAAGATCACTTTAAATTTAAGATGCTAAATAAGTAACAGACATAAGTACTTGAAAGTTTATCAAAAAATTACTAATATATAAAGAATAGTGTTTATTGAAGAGGATACTTAACTTTAACGTTCTCAATATATAAAACACTAACCTGTTAGAAATGCAATCAACCTAAGAAAAACTATACTGAGTCACTATAGTTATCTGTGTTAAAAAAAAATTACAAACATTTATCCGCATGAATGTAATTGATTAAACAAGCATTTTTATTCATGCCCTAGATACATGAGAAAAAGCCAATATGTGAAGAAGTTTGCATGTGTCAAAAAGAAATTCACCTCAATAGTGTTGCATTAGAAATACCTTGAAATCTTGAATTGGGTTGGCTGTCAATTAATAGTTTTCATTAGAAATCAAAAGTCTGTTTAATGGAGGATTGAAAAGAAAAAAGAAAAAAAAAAGGATATTTGTAAAGAAAAATTAATGAATGGAGTTATGGTGAGTAAATTCACCTCAATTTTCTATATTTATAAACTATATGAATAAGGTTATGTTAGTAATTTGAGGGAGATATAAATGTATAGTGAGCAAATTTTTCATCTAAAAAGAAAAAGGGAGGTGTAAATAGCATGAGAGGACATCTTAAAGAAGAAGAGCTATTTACCAAAAAGGTTGTATTAGCTGGTCAAAGCTCCATGCGGAGTGGTCCACTTTATTTGGACCATGCAGACAGTAGAAAAACACAGAGCAGGGGTCATTACCAAAGCAAACAGTATAATTGTTATTTATTACGAAATTACCACCGTTTATATTAAAGGTCTTCAACTGTATACCTTTCGTAAGTCAATCTTAAACCAAATTGCTAATTAGCATTATTATTATTTTTTTTTTCTTTTCAGAAAATGATTGAAATCTAACTTCTCAGTTCTCACTTCTCACTATGTTAAAATCTCAGTAGCAATAAGATATGACTACTGACCTCAGTAGCAAATAAGACATGCATACTGAACCTCAATAGCAAATAAAATATGACTACAAACCATAAATAGAAGATCGGGCATGACTTACTGGCTCACAAAAAGAATATGATATGCCTATTGACCCTTTTTTAGCATACACTAGTTAAAAAGGCCCGCGCGATGCTGCGGGTCTTTTAGTGGCAATACTAATTGGCAGATTGTTGCAAAAAAAAAAAAATGGAATGAGAAAACAAAGAAGAGCAGCCAAAAAGCTTTTATGTACATTGATCAGTTGATGTACAGAATGTCTGCTGTCTTGGTTGATTGTTTCTCAGGGACCATTAGCATGACAAAATAATGAGCAGACCACCTCACTCGCAGACCACTTCACTTTTTTTTATTGTAGTTGGTTTGTTGCTGAAAATAGTCACCTACAAATCTGGAAGAAGAATGAATCAGCACAAATTGGATGTTAAAATAAAAAGGAAGAACAATGAATCAGAACAAATTGGATGTTATTTTTATTATTTACATTGTGCTCATTACTTATTTTGGCTCTTTTTCTGGTTCTCTGATTTGTGTAAAATATATGTATGAGTTTATTATTTACAACTTCTTACTTAAAAACTCACACAGAACAAAATAGTGGTAATCCTTGACATCACACCAAGATATCATAATTACAAAAAATGCTTGTGTATATTTTCTTCATAGTTCTGTCATTGTAGTCATTGAAAATGTATTTCAATTCATGAGTATACTTGCTTACTGTGTGCCATGCAAAATGAAAACATTCTAATCATTGCCGCTTCACCTTGCACTGTCTCTTGAATACTTTAAGCGAGGTCTGACTCATATGGAAATTAGAGCAATTTCAGAAACCAAAACAGAGGAAACATAATGTAGGAAACAGTATCTTACCTGCAGCTCTCGTGCTTTCCTCAATGCAATTCCAAAAATGACCTTCCTTCTCCTTGTTCATGACAAACCCAATCTAACAATCATAAACCCCTGCATCACCAAAATCAAGACAAATTAATCCATTACCTGGACAACAATGATTTTAATGAATGACAACGAACATATGAGTTCTATTGGTGAAAATTTTTAGCACAATGCATAGACAATGATTGGTATGCCCATATTTTTGCCAGAATAACGCACGACGATAATGACATTAAAAAATTGTATCTCCAACACCAAAAACAGATACAATTAAATAATTCAACATATTGGAGATAACAATTGCATATGAATTAATCAAAATATGTGAATCTTGATAATAGCCTTTATGTGCTTGCTACTATGAGTTAACCTATATGTAAATTTTAACTGAACTAACTTGCAACTGGAAATCAATTTTATCTAGATATATGTCTGCATTAATATCCCTCGTGTATGTTTAATTAGTAAATATCCCTCATGTATGTTTTATGGTATTTCTTGCTTCTGTCCAACATCTTTTCTAATAATGGTGAGCTAAAATTGTGGAGAGGAAGAATGTATTATTTGTTTATTTGAACATAAGAGTGCATTACAACAATATTCTGCAAAAACGACATAATGGTCGGACAGAAAGAGATAACAAAGCTTCTTCAATATGGTATAAATTATCTAACTACTAAACTCTTCAAAAACGACAATGATCAAACAGAAAGAGATAACAAAGCCTCTTCAATATGGTATAAATTATCTAACTACTGAACTTATATAAATAGCAGCAATCATAAAGATAGAATGTGGTTTAATTATTTTTTACATTCCAAAAGAGTTTCTTCCAGTATTTCCTCCTGGCATTTAGGGTTGTTTTCGTTTTCATATTTGAGGACTGGTTTCAGTAAACTACTTGCAGAAGAGATTTCATTTTGCTTCTACCCAAAGCATTATGCAATAAAACAACATACACATTCAATTATCCAATTAAGTTGCAAAATGATAATGGTAAAATCTGAAAAGTTCCCATTTGAAGCCATAAACCACAACTCATAAATATAAGGTTCGAGTTAAGATCATACAATCACAAACTGAAAGGACTCAATGATCCCAAAAAGCATACAAACACAGGAAACCCAAAGGAACAACAAAAACAAAAAAACAAAAAAACCTCGGTATCATCTGTCCCAATGTTCATACATTAAGATCCTACAATCAAAAACTCAAAAAAAAAAACTCAATGATCCCAAAAACCATACAAACACAGGAAAACCAAAAATTGGGAGAATTGTGATTTTCCAATGATCCCAGAAACCATGCAAACTGAGGAAACCCAAATACTCAAAAGGGAAAAAAATTTGGAGAATTGTGATTCTGGAAAAAAAAAAAAAAATTACTGATTTTGATTCATTCCCATCCCCCTCTTCCTTTTCTCTGAACTATCTTCCTTCTTCCCCTGTCAATTTCATGTATACATATATAACCAATCAGATGACTCCAGCTCTTCCAATTATGGGAAACAAATGAAATTGCACTACCAACCTTATCAAACTGCAAAGGATTTGAAGCTGCTTTATTCTTGTGCTTCTTGCTTCTCTCTTTCTCTCAATCATGAATTTCAGTTATATACTATAATTAAGGCGATTAATCACGTTGAGATATCTAATAATAGGAATATCTGCACAAACATATCTACTAAAAAATGGCAAATATATAGATCAAATCAGAAAGGAAGAGATATACAATAATTAAGGCAATTAATCGTTTTTAAATAAGGGAAAATAAATTTATTGTATTAAATTCTAATTTGTGTTTATAACTAATGCCATATTTAAATTCAAAAAAAAAAAACAGCTATATTTGAGGAATATTTTCCTTATTCAATCAGAAGGGTAAAATAGTCAAACTAAAAAACGTGAAAAAACTTAATTATAGACTTAAAACCTATAAGGAAGGTTGAATTATGTGAATGAGTGTAGATTAAAAGAAAATATATATAGGAATGAGTTTTTCTTAATAGGAGCTTCATTTTTTGGGTTTTTTTTTTCTTTCTAATTTTCTCCCAAATAAATCAGAAAAAGGAAACATGAAACTAACAAAAACGAAAGTTTGGAAGACCCAAATGGTCTCTGTTACAATGTGCAAGTATAAAGGGGTGGAGCAGAGTCCCACCAAATCAAGCTTGTAGAATCAGTACCAAAATTCGCTAATGCATCAGCAACTTGATTAATTACCTTCTCGAAATATGTGAGATGAGTGGAAATTCATTTGAGAAATACGATACAAGCAATTGTGCCACTCGATGCGAAACATCCAAGAAACTAAATGAGGACTGCGAAGAAAGTCAAGGATAAGAGAGGAATCCAGTTCCAACCAAATATGCTTCCAGTCTCTAACCCAAGCTAGTTCAATGGCCTTGATGACCGCCATCATATCACTTCCGCTGCAACTAATCCATAACTTAAAAGTTCCATGAAATTAATTTCAAATTGTACCAAAAATGAAGTAAAGTCATCTAATCCTAAAAGTCATGCTGACTTATCTGAATAACCTTTTGATTTGTTATTGATTGCCCAGAAAAGTATTTGCCTGTTGAAAAGTATTTCAGTTCTCAATCAATAGTCAAATTCATTGAAAAAGGAAAAAAAGAAGAAGACTGAGATCAGAGGAATGAAGGATGGAAACGAAACTGGCCGATATGATGAGGCAATGACAATGCCATATATGTGCAGGCCAAAACCAAGGGCTCCATGTGAAAGCTGAGCTATGAATCAAAGACGAAGGTGTAATACCCCGAAAAATCCAAATTAAATTCTGTGGATTTTTAGAATTGATTTCGCGGTATTAGGAGCGAGTACAAAGCTTAGAGAAGATGTGGAAGTAGTTCGAACGATTTTATTTTCGAAATCGAACGTTATTTAGGGGTTCTCAAAAAGTGACTTTTTATACGTATGGAATTTGGGAAAATTTCCTTCATGAAAGTTGTAGAGCTCGTCGATACGATCGCGTGCATATATGGAACGCAATATTCGGAGTTCGTATGAATAAGTTATGAATATTTGAAATTTGGAAATTTTCTATAAATAGAGAAAAATCCGGAATTTTTCATTAAGGACGAAAAATTCCAAATTTTGCTCTTCAGTCCCTCCCCCGTTCTCTCTCTCTCTCTCGCTCGAAACCCTTCCCATGCCGGAAGACCCGCCGACCCGACCCGGCCCCAGCGGCGCCGTCGCTCCTCCTCCGGCCACGACCCGGCCCTCCCCGCACTCAGACCAAGCCGCCCTGTCGCCTGGTGAAGTCATCTCGCCCCGCCGCTGCCCCCAGACGCGGATTGAAGGAGCTCAGACTAGTCGATTCGGACCCAGCCGGAAAACCATTTTTCCGGCGATGCATGGGCTGATCCTTCCCATTTTAGTGATCTCCTCCTCCCCCTGATCATCCTCATACCCTCCTTGCTCGACGATTTTGAGTGTGGAGTGAAAGATCACGAGTTGAAGATTTCGACGTCCCTGATTCAATCTGGAATCTGATCAGACGCACCAGGTTAATCCAAAATTCAAAGCTTGATCTAGGACGATCTAGGCCGAATCAGACTTAGCTCCAGGCATGAAAGTTGATCACCCTTTTATTTTGAAGAAGTTTGTAGTTGACGACTTTTGTATCGGAGGTGGTTGACCGCCGCGTTGATCGCCGTCTGACCAACGCTTGTGACGGCGCGTCGGACCTTTTTTTGAGTTTTCATTATCTAGGCGATGATCTACGCATCCGTACGAGCGTTTTGATATATTACAAGGTTATTTTAGAAAAAGTTGATAAATAGTGGATTTACGTTTTTACGTTATATCTTCGGTTTACGATCTGTGAAGATCAGACCATCGGTTTTACTTCAAATTTTAATAGGTTGATCGTATGACTGTCCCGATGACTTTGTGAGGTCACGGGCGAAGATCCGACCATTGGATATTCGTATAATTGTGAAATAGTGATTCAGAAGGTGATTCGTGAGAATTCGACAGTCGGATTTTCATGAAATTTTGTGGAGATGTTTATAAGGACGATTCAGGAAGATCCGACCGTTGGATCTTCATGATAATTTTGGAGGATGATCCTAAGGGCGATCCGTGAGGATCCGACCGTTGGATCATCATATAATTTCGATCCGACCGTTGGATCACCTTTATTTTTGAATCCGACCGTTGGATCAGCTTTATTTTCGAATCCGACCGTTGGATGTTCTTTATTTTAGAATCTGACCGTTGGATCATCGTTTAAGTTTATTTCGTGTTTCGTTTACTAAGCAAAGACCATACTTGATTAGGTACTTGACGGTTTGAGTTGACGAGCGTTTGGAATATCGTTATATATAACCTTTTAGAAGACGCAGCTGGATTGGAGGTGAGTAAACCTCACGTGTTTCATATTACGAACTGAATAAATTTAATTACTTTATTTTTGTCGTAATTGTGTGAAAATATTTATGGAATAAATATTTATTTTAAATCATATGGACTTGATCAACTACGGTCCATAGGTAAGTAAAATGATTTTATTATACAAATGAATTTCACGGTTTTTATACTTGAACTATAGTTGATATTAGTGGTCATTCCTGAGCGGATGATTACGTATATATATATTTACGTGAAATATATATGATAATTGGCGTGTGATTGGTATGATGAAATGATTGAGAATTGATTGGATATTATTCAAGCTATAAATCTCCCATTTAATTGTTGAATAATGAAATGTTGATCATGTGATGTGAAAGCTATTTTATATGGCCAGTTGTGAATATGTGGAAATTATTTTAAGAAGTAAAGATTTGTCTTGAAATAATATGTCTCTTTATATGGGTGTACATATACATTTGGGCTAAATACAAATTACTACCCTGTGGTTTAGGTCCAAAATCAATTCAGTCCCTGAATTTCTAATTTCATCAAAAACACCGCTGCACTTTCAATTTTGATCTAATAGGTCCAATTTGTTAGTTTTCCGACAATTGAGTTATTTAACTTGTTAACGTGGCTCATATATGGCCTATGTTTTATGATGTGGTGTCGAGGTGGTCTGCATAGTCAATTTAGGAGTGAGTCCTACTATTAAAAATAAATAGTTTTGCAACAAATAATCCAATTATAACTTGAACCCATAACAGAATATTAACGAATTGGACCTATTAAATCAAAATTGAAAATGCAGGGGTGTTTTTGATGAAATTAGAAATCCAGGGACTGAATTGATTTTGGACCTAAACCATAGGGTACTAGCTAGTATTTAGCCCTATACATTTATACGATCTAAAATTTATAAAGATTGTATGTTGTGAAATTGATTATGTCTGAAAAGTACAATTATGAAGCCGGGTGATTTCAACAACCCCGTGCTTAAGTGAATTACTGGTAAATGTGTTTTGATGTTATGATGACGATTAAGATGTGGGCCCTAGTCCCTTCAGATAGTGCACTATTTGTCACGCCCCGAATTTTGAATAACTAATTCACAATCCGAGACATGAAAAATCAACTAGAACACAAGTCACTCAAATTTCAAATCTCAAATTAATTATTACAACTCACTTATACAAAGTAAATATGTAAAGCTCAAATTGAGCATCACTCACCTCACTAATACAATCATTGTAAAACTACAACAGTTACTCTAACCCGCACGATCACCGTCCTGATTCTCCTAACCTGCAAGATTACCCGCTACACAATTTGAATAGTGTACCGGGATTGCAACAACACCAAACCCGGTAAGCTTTTGACAGCTCGTGAGTAAATAAGAAAGAATTGTTGATTTATTTAAATTTCAATTCTTACAAATCAAGTAAAATTTCAACAGTAATATGTCTGCAAAGAGACATCAAACCACTCATGGAAAACCACAAGGAATACATTTTCACAATCCTCAAATCACAATACACTACACTGGTCCTACAAAACCCAACCCACATAGCACCACTTTGGTCTAACTTGACCCTACGTTAGAGTTCTAACTACATCGCTGTCTGTCATCTCGGTTATTATTTAACCGGCGGTCTTCGGACACCCTGTCCTCAGAGCACTACATCTCGGTTATTATTTAACCGGCGTTCTTCGGACTCCCAGTCCTCAGAGCACTACATCTCGGTTATTATTTAACCGGCGTTCTTCGGACTCCCTGTCCTCAGAGCACTACATCTCGGTTATTATTTAACCGGCGTTCTTCAGACTACGGTTCCTCAGAGCACTACATCCCAACACTCTATACATCCCCCAATGTCCATCATAAAATCCACATGACTCAGTGATCATAATCATCACATATAAATATGGAAATTCACGTATAAATATGGTAAGTCACGTATAAAGCACATATAAATATGGTAAGTCACATCTCAACCATAATAAATAAATCAACACAATTCCACACTCTTCAATGTCACACCATTCCACATATAATCACGTAAATATATATACACGTAATCACCCACTCAGGAATGACCACTATTACCAACTATAATTCAAGTACAAAAATCGTGAAAATCATTTTGTATACTTAAAATCATTTTACTTACCTATGGACCGTAGTTGATCAAGTCCATATGATTTAAAACAAATATTTATTCCATAAATATTTTTCACACAATTACGACAAATAAATTAATTAAAAGTACTCGGTTCGTAATATGAACCGCGTGAGGTTTACTCACCTCTAATCCCGCTGCGTCTTCAATTTCACAAAACACGCCAAAACCGCTCACCAAGGAAGACCGTCAATCACCTAAATCCAATATGATCATAACTTAGCCAACAACTCATAATTAAAATAAAGACGATCCAACGGTCGGATCCTCACGGATCGTCCATAGGATCATCCCCCAAAATTATCACGAAGATCCAATGGTCGGATCTTCCTGAATCGTCCTTATAAACATCTCTACAAAATTTCACGAAAATCCGACAGTCGGATTCTCACGAATCACCTTCCAAATCACTAAATCACAATTATACGAAGATCCAACGGTCGGATCCTCGCCCTTGACCTCACAAAGTCACCGGGACAGTCATATGATCAACATATCAAAACTACAAGTCCATCGGACAGTCCGATCTTCAAAAAACATTAATTGGATTATCGAAATCGATCGAAACCGTAAAAATTCATAACTAAATCATACGATATCCAAAAATTATGAATTATATATGCAAACGATCATATCGAAACGTAGAATCTAAAATTGTAAAGAAATCACATTTTTGACCCCCGGAGGTGGCCGGAAAATGGTTGCCGGAAAGAGGACAGAGCCGCCGCCGACCACAGCCAATGGTTTCGGGGCCTGGCTGCTCCTCTTCATCTCATCAAGCCCAACAATTTTCATAACTAGCACGAAGTCTGAAAATGACCGGAAGGGGTCGAAAATTACCTTGAACAGTATGAAGGTGGCCGGAAAATTTCCAGAAACCGGCGAGAAAATGCAGAAACCGGCAAGCTCGATTTTCGACATAAAAACTTCAATTTCAGGCCTCGATTTCTTCTAGAGAGTTGTTAAGAACATCAAGGTGAACCCACTGGATCAAGAATCAATCAAAACGATGCACTACAGCTCGAGATATCCCGATCGAAAGATTTTCGTTTCGGATCGAAAACCGACCGAGCTCCGACGAACGTGAAACCGGTCACTCCAGGTGAAATCCTTCTAGTATGATGATCAGCAAGTTGAGGTGAGTTCATGGAGCTAAGGATCAGAAGTTTTGGTGGCCGGAGCTAGGAGAAAACCGACGTTGACTAAAACCGACGAGCTCTACAACTTTCATGAAGGAAATTTTCCCAAATTCTGTACGTATAAAAAGTCGATTTCGCGTGCCCTTAATTAACGTACGTTTTCGAAATAAAATCGTTCGAACTAATTCCACACTTCTCCAAGTGTACATACATGTACATTTGCAGGCATAATTAGCTATAATGGGCCATGCTCATTGTACCGCCAAAGGTACCAATTCCAACCAAAGGAATGACATGCAGACACACCGCCAGACGGGCTACAACCTCAGCATTGGAACACCTCCAGATCGCCACTGACGCGCCGTCACGCGCCGCGCCAAGATGGCATCAGAAGCTTCTGATACTGAGAACTGAAGCATATCAGTCCCACATCGAAAACAAAGACAAGATCAGCCTCTTCCTCACCTATAAAAGGTTTTCTCCTCTCTCCTCATTAAATTACGCATTCAATACTTACCTACTGTTACTTTGTCAACATAAATACATTGACTAACTTAGGCATCAGAGAGTTGAAGACCGCCCAGCGCGGTCTCCCTCTGACGCCCGTTGTATTTTACTTAACAGGTAACGGGAACTACATCATTAACACAAGTATCGATCCGCCCAACGGATCAGCGTTAACTAAGGTCCGGCTACCGCCAGACTTTTAGACATTGGCGCCGTCTGTGGGAAAATCCTTGAACTAAAGGTCACCCCACTGCAATCACCATGACTAACGGTAGCGGGGGAAACGCTGAAGAGCAGGCGGAGCTCCCCGCCATTCCCCAACCCTCCGACCCCGCGGTCGGCGTTAACCGCGCATTATTCACAACCCCGGCCAATCCCAGCGGTGAGGCAAATCCAGGCAGCAGCCGCCCGTCTGGCCAGGATCTCGTCACCATGTACGAGATAGCACTGGCGGATCTTCATAAGGCAAACAGGGAGCGTGAGAGAGAGCGCAAGGAAAAGGCTGAGGCCCAGGCACAAATGGCTGCGCTCATGGCACGTTTCGAGGAACTAAAAAACACTTTGGCTGCCACCAACCGCCCGGCACAAAGCGAGCAGTCACGCAGCACCAGGCGTAGTCGACCCAGCACCGACACGATGGCGCCAGGACCGGTCCTACAAATGCATGTACCGCTTAACCCACCAGGGTTGTCGGGAATGGGACCGTCGCCCATCCCCCAACTAGCGTTAGAGCAAGTGGCGGAATCACTTCCGCACGCTAACCGCTCGAGTGCCAGGGCAAGGACTGAAGGTGACCCGCCCATACCTAGGCGCAAGCCAACTCGGCAGGTCAGTCAGGCCGATTCCGCCGGCGATGAAACCGCCCAGCTATTGGAAAGGATGCACCAACTGGAGCAGAGGTTAATCAGGGCGGAGACAGGCGTCCCGGCGTCAGCTCGGAACCCGCTATTCACTTCCAGACCCGGCCCCTTTTCCGCCGCGATCCTGCAGGCTGTCAGACCGACATACGCAAAAACCCCAAAGATGTCACCTTACGGCGGAATGACCGATCCCTTTGTCCACATGGACACCTTCAAGAAGGTCACCAACAACAAGGGGTTCGACGACGCCACCTTATGCCATCTGTTCAGCGAAACATTGGACGGCGAAGCGATGAACTGGTTTTTCGAATGTCTGCCAGGGTCTGTCGGCTCATTCCATGCACTGTCGCATGCTTTCCTCTCCCGCTTCATCTTACTGTCCGCCGGACATCACAATACAAGTCAGCTTTTCGGCGTTAAACAGGGGGAGGACGAATCACTGAAGGCCTTTGTCACAAGGTGGCGGGCGGCAGCATCTCAGTGCCGCGACCTAGACAAGACTATGGCATCGGCGGCCTTCAGGAAGGGACTCCTCAAGGGACCGTTCCTCTATCACCTCAATTACAACCATCCCAATGCAACGTACGACCACGTCATGAGTGAGGCGGTCATTCACGCTCAGGCGGAATTCATTACATATGGAGAGACCCCACCGCCAGCAACGGCAGCAAGGTCAGCACAACCATCTGCCAGTCACCAGGGAACCGCTGACAAACCCCCCTCGGCATCGCCAACTGACAAGAAAAGGGAATGGCAGCAGGGCCACCACCAAACCAAGCGGCAGAAGGGGCAGCATTATTACAAGGGAAACCGCCCAACTCATGGGGATAACCACAACAAGCAGACGGAATCCTCGCAGCGGTACGCAGTTTTCACGGTCCTAACGGCCTCATATGAGGATATCTATAATCAGTGCAAGGATCAGATCCCACCGCCACCCCCTCCAAAGTACCCAAAAACAGGCAAACCCAGGAACACTGGCAAGTGGTGCAAATACCACGCGGACAGCGGCCACAATACAAACAGCTGCAATGCTCTCAAAACGGCCATTGAGACTTTGTACCGTGACGGTAAGTTAGAACAGTTCAAGGTGCGCCAACCACCACCAGTGATTGCCAACGTTGAGACCTTGGGCCGCATCAACACCATCGATGGCGGTGCTCCAATCACCAACATGTCTCACAGGGCAAGAAAGCGATATGAACGCGCCAACCACCCGAAGGAAGTTTGCAACATCCGCTACGAAAGATCCGCCAAACTACCGAGATCAGGTTGGGAGCCTATTACCTTTTCAGAGGAGGAGGAGCGCGGAGTACATTTACCCCATGACGACCCATTCTTGGTCGATGCCATTCTTGGCAAATTCTCGGTCGGGAGAATCTTGGTGGATAGCGGGTCCGCTGTTAACGTCATCTTCAGCGGTTGCTACGACCATCTCAAGCGGAACAGGAAACTACTCCAGGATCACGAGCCACTGCTCAGCTTCTCCGGTGACATCACACAACCACTAGGGTCGGACTACATGCGGCTAGTTATCGGCACTAGTCCCTGTATGGCGGAGGTACACACGGAGTTCATCATAGTCGACTGTTTCAGTTCGTACAACGCCATCATTGGTCGACCAGCGCTTAATAAGCTCAAGTGCATCATTGCCGGATACATGCTTCTCATGAAGTTCCCCACGCCCAACGGCACAGGCTGTGTGAGGGGAAGCCAACAGCTGGCACGAGAATGCTATTCAACAACTGTAGCGCGTTCGACGCGCCGCCATGAAATCCTGACAGTGGGTAATGACCCACCACCACCGAATATCTTTGAGGATCCGAGAGATGAGGAGAAGAAATATGTAATGAAGGAGCCGGTCAACCCGGACACGTCGCTGAAGGTCGTCTGCATCTCAGACGAGCATCCTGAGAGGACAGTCCGCATAGGCGCCCAACTAGACCCAGAGTGGAGGCGGAACTCACTCAGTTCCTACGTGACAACGCCACCGTCTTTGCATGGTCCTATGCGGACATGCCTGGCATCTCCACTGAAATAATCACTCATAAGCTGACCATCAAACCTTCCTTTTATCCCATCAAGCAGAAGCGGAGGGCTTTTGATGAGGAAAAGTACCGGGCAATCGGACAGGAGGTCGCCAAACTACGAGACATTGGATTCATCCGCCAAGTCATCTACCCTCAGTGGATCTCAAATCTGGTAATGGTAAAAAAGCCCAGCGGCAAGTGGCGGATGTGCGTCGACTTCAAAAATCTCAACAAGGCATGCCCAAAGGATAGCTTCCCGCTACCTCGCATCGATCAGCTGGTCGATGCAACCGCCGGACACGAACTCCTCAGCATGATGGATGCCTTCTCCGGATACAATCAGATCAAGATGCACCCCAGCGACCAAGAGTGCACCACCTTCACCACCGACAAAGGCCTCTACTGCTACAATGTCATGCCTTTTGGTCTGAAGAACGCCGGTGCAACTTATCAGCGATTGATGAACGCCATGTTCGCTGAACATCTGGGAAAAATCATCGAGGTCTATGTGGACGACATGCTAGTTAAGAGCATAAAGGCCAGCGGACACGTGGCAAACCTCAGGATCATAGTAACCATCCTCCTGGCCTACGGTATGCGCCTCAACCCAGAAAAATGTTTCTTTGCAGTCACCGCTAGCAAATTTCTGGGTTACATCGTCAGCGAGCGAGGTATCGAGGCTAACCCAGATAAGGTACAGGCCATCCTTAACCTGTCGGACCCCAAGTATAAGGTAGACGTCCAGTGTCTCCAAGGCAAGTTAACCGCCCTTTCTCGATTCATCTCTCGACTTACTGACAAGTGCGCCCCATTCTTCAAACTCCTCAAAACAACTCACAAGAAGGTCATCGACTGGAACCCAGAGTGTCAGGCGGCGTTCCAGGGCCTAAAAGAATATCTAGCGGCGGTCCCTCTCCTTTCTGTCCCTGTGCAAGGAGAGACACTATTCATATAGCTGGCAGTCTCTGCAACGGCAATAAGTTGCGCCATTGTTCGGCGGGAAGGTCAGGATGAACTCCCGGTATTCTACGCCGGCAGAGGCATGAACGGAGCAGAAACAAGATATTCACCGTTGGAACAGCTGGCCCTCGCACTTATCGTTGCCGCCAGGCGCCTCAGGCAATATTTCCAGGCTTACACGATCCATGTGTTAACCAATCAACCGCTGAGGCAGGTGATGCAAAGCCCTGAACACTCAGGGCGCCTCAGTAAGTGGGCGATTGAACTCAGCGAATTTGACATAGAGTACAAGCCAAGAACCGCCATGAAGGGCCAGGCAGTAGCGGACTTCATCGCCGAACTTACTGAGCGTCAGCCGGAACCCGATACTCAAACAAAGCCCGGAACCGAAATGGTAACCAGTGCAGAGGCAACTCCCCCACAGTCAGATTGGGACCTACATGTGGACGGCTCCGCCTGTGCAAAGGCCAGCGGCGCCGGAGTCATCTTAACCGGACCTGGGGGACTGAACGCAGAGTACGCATTGAAATTCAACTTCAAAGCTTCAAACAATATGGCGGAGTACGAGGCGCTCATCGCCGGCCTACTCCTCGCCATTGACTCAGGAGCTGACAGCGTCAACATATTCAGCGATTCCCAACTAGTCGTCAACCAGGTCAACGACAGCTTCCAAGCCAAGGACCAGCAGTTAGCAGCATATTTGGGGTACGTCAAAACGTTGCTAAAGAAGTTCAAATTCCATACAATCACACAAATCCCCAGAGAAAAGAACGCTAAGGCTGATTCACTGGCGAGACTGGCAACCGCCCAACCACATCAGAGTCCAGCGGACACAAGGGTGGAGTGCCTGGACAAGCCAAGTATCACAAAGACCCTGGCGGAAATCTTCAACGTTCAGGTCAACCCCAGCTGGATGGACGAGATCATCGCATATAAGCACAACGGAACGTTGCCAGAAGATAAGGTCCAAGCAAGACAGCTCCAGCGAAGAGCAACCAGCTACAACATCCAGTACGGCAAGCTCTACCGCCAGGGATTCACCCATCCTAACCTCCGCTGTCTGACCCCAGAGGAAGGAAGGGTTGTCCTAACGGAAATCCATGGCGGGGAATGCGGAAACCACTCTGGCGCCAGATCCCTGACCAACCGCACAATGCGACAAGGTTACTTCTGGCCCACACTGGGCGACGACACCCGGCGGATTTCGAGGTCTTGCCACAAATGTCAACAGTTTGCAGATCTCCCACACGCACCAGCGGAACCACTATCAATCATCGTGGGCCCATGGCTTCATTCCACGTGGGGCCTTGACCTGATGGGAAAGTTCCAAACTGCCAAGGGTCAGTTCAAGTACATCATTGTTGCCATTGATTACAACAGCAAGTGGATAGAAGCGGAACCACTGACGGCAATAACTACCGCCAAGGTAATTCGCTTCCTTTGGAAGAATATTTATTGCCGCTACGGTGTCCCACACACAATCATCACAGACAACGGCACACAGTTCAACAATGACGAGCTCATCTCCTTCACCACCAACTTAGGCACCAAGTTGAGGTTTGCATCTGTCGCCCACCCCCAGACTAACGGCCAGGTCGAAGCGGTAAACAAGATAATCAAAAAGTTGTTAAAAAAGAAGCTCGACGACGCCAAGGGTTTATGGGCGGAAAGGCTCCCAGAAGTCCTGTGGGCCATCCGAACAACTCCAACCTCTGCCACCGGAGAAACTCCTTTTTGTATGATGTTCGGCACAGAGGCTGTTTTACCTATTGAAGTTACTCAACCTACCGCTAGAGTCGAAGGCTACTGCCCAGAGACCAACAGCGCCGGCGTCAACTTAGACAGGGACCTCCTTGAAGAGAAGAGACTCAAGGCCCATTTACATAATCTACAAAACAAGCAACGGGTATCACGTTTTTACAACGCCAGAGTCAGGGCACGGAACCTCCAACTGGGGGACTCGGTCATGAAGGAAGTCATTCCGCCACCGACAAAACTCCGCCCAACTTGGGAGGGCCCGTACAAAATTGTGGAAGTCGTTAGCCCAGGCACCTTCTACTTAATGGACAAGGACGGCGTCATTTCGGCCCGCCCTTGGAATACTGAACACCTTCGGTATTATTACAAATAGTCAGACCGCTACCCATGCGCATCTTGACTTAGCTAAATCTTTTCTTCAAATGTTTAGCTAAGAGAAGCTACCCAACGGGTACTACCCCACTTTTGTACGCTGATCAGTCAGCCATCAATGAAACGAGGAATTATTCATACCATTGTTACCAAGTCTAGCACTGAGGGCAACTGGCAACGCCAGCAATCGTCGGCGGACCCCGTCTGCTACGTGGTGCACTTGGACCAATCTTAATTCCTTTAATGTTCCATTGATCGACAAAAGAAAAATATAACTCAAAAATGCTACACACACATCATGGCAAACCAAGTCAGAAATTTACTTTATTCCACAAAATTCTTTACAAACAAAGGTGCCCCAGCTGCTACATAATAAAAAAAAAAACTTTGGAGGCCTCAGATAGGTTCAGCGGTTGGCTTCGGCCTCGGCAGCTTCAGCGACTGGCGGCGCGACCGATCGGCTCGCTTGATCGGACCCTCGGGCGGTCGGACTAGGGGTCTCTATGGTGCCGTCGGCCCGGGTGTGTGCCTCCAGAAATCCGGCACGTGACACCTCCGACGGGGTCTGCATGGGAGTTTGCTGGGACCATTCCGTCGGATGTGGGCCACTTTCCCCGCTGCCCGAATGAGTACCTACAGCTGGGGCAGGCACGACTTCTGTCTCCGCTGGGACACTCTCGACCGGCGGCACGTCAGGCTGTGACGCCTTTACAAAGTCAATGGCACCCTTCCGCTTCAGCATATCTATATTGGCCCGGGCCCCAGACTTCGCCGCTTCGGTCAATGTCTTCTTAAACTCCGCCGACTGCTTGAATGCTTCAATAGCAGCGGCCGCAGCGGTGCTCCCCTCAGCTCTCAGGCGGGTAACCTCACCCCCCAACCGCTTCATTTCGGCCATCCTGTCGGCGGACTCCCGCTGCACTATAATGAGCTTCTTGTCTTTAGCGGCTATCCGCTCCTGCAGCAGCGCGATCTCTTGCTCCAACTTGGAGACGCGTTCATTCCTCTCCAGATCCCGCCGGATGGCCGCATTGAGCTTGCCCCGGGCGTCCGCATAATCACACTCCGCCTTGACAAGTCCCCGCTCAACCTCCGCCAGTTTCTCCCTGGCCTCCGCCAACTCCCTCTGGAGACCTCCGATTTCTCCCCTAAGCTCTTCCTCAATCCGGGGCTGCTTAGACGCCGCCACGAACATATCGTGTAACCCCGCCGATATTTGACCAAACGCCGAGCTATAGGGCGATTGGTCAATTGCCGTCGGGCGCGATATGCCCGCCAGACCCCCGAACCCCAGCCGCTCGCACAGATGGAAAAGGAACTCCCGCTCCCCTTCTGTCATGAATGGCGCATACTCGGCGAAGGAGTCCAGATCACTGACGGCGGGCGCCTCTCCCTCCACCGCAGCAGTTTTCGCAGGAGCTTGGCGGGCCTTCTTCTGTCGGCGGGCCCCAACCACCTCCACCTCTTCTCCCTCTTCCTCGTCAGGAGACTCAGCCGTCCGACGCTTTTTCCCCAGCGCCCCCTGACCCCCAGCGGCGGCCCTCGTCGCCCTTACTGGCGGTTCCTCCCTGGTCACAATAACTTCTCCCGCCGGATGAACCGCCTTTTGAGGACCACGCCTCTGGGCAGGCATCCGCTCCTTCTGAGGCCCGGCCGCAGCGCTTCCCCTCTGATCCCCGCCGGCCGTCTGGGTCCCCGCCTACACTGTAGGCAGCCCATCCTCGCCAAGATGAGAATGGTGCGGCATCGGCATCACCACCGGAACCTCGGACTGGCTCAGCGCCAACGTCTCAGGGTTCACTACAGTCTGCTGGGCCGCTAGCCCCTCGGCGTACATGGCCTCCGTTAGACATTAACACCAAGCTTCGTACAATCACCCATGACCACGAAATCATTTCCAAAATGTCATCAGAAAATAATATGAATTTTCGGGGTATTACACTATTATACTCTTAGGAAGGGTGGTGCTTTGAGTATACATACTTTGGAGGGTGTCATTGGTATGCTGCGGCTTACTCATGCTTTGGTATTATGGACCCTAGCATGTGGATTCCCGTGCTTTGGTATTATGGACCCTAGCACGCGGATTTATGATTTGTTACCAGTCAACCTGATTTTCCCGTGTTTTGGTATTATGGACCCTAACACGTGGATTTATGATTTGATACCAGTTAATCTGAAAATTCACTAAAAAGAGAAATGTACTTATGTGAAATTGATCAAGTATCTATCCATGATATATTTTGAATATGTGAAGGTGTTAGTGAAATTGATCAAATATCTATCCATGATATATTTTGAATATGTGAAGGTGTTGGTAAAAAGAAAATCAAGCATGCATTGCTTTAATGTTATTTCACATATTAATAATGCAATATTTGTTGGTTGAGTTTTAAAAGAGAGTATCGAAAAATACTTACTTTTATGTTTATGTGATTTTTGGAGTTACTTTGTGAGTGTGTTGATTGTTTACCTGAGTTATAATAATTGCAATTTAATCAATCAACAGTTCTTTCTTGTTTACTCATACGGGCTGTCAAGCTCACCGGGTTTGTGTTGTTGCAATCCCGGTACACGATTCAAATTGTGTAGCGGGTAATCTCACAGGTCAGGAGAATCAGGGCAGTGATCGTGCGGTTTAGAGTAGTAGTATTAGATTTGCAGCATTTGTTTTTGTGAGGAGAATTATACTCACTTTAGTTTTACAATTTGATTTGGTGAGAGTGTGCTGTAATAAGTAGCTTGAGGATTTGGTTTATGTAATATCAAGAGGTGTAACTAGTGGTTGTTTCTGAGAGAAAAATTCAGAACGTTATTTGTATTGTTATTAGTCATGTTCCGGATTTGAATCCTTATTTCAAAATTCGGGGTGTGACAGAAGGAAGAAGAAGATGAGAGAGAGAGAGAGAGCTGAAAACTGAGAGGACTACATTGTTACTGGTTACAAATCACAGTTTTACATGGACTTATATCAGTTTTCTACTACCAAAATTACCAAAATAGCCTAACATACTCCTAGCACCATGAATGAATGAACTGCAACAATTGTCATCTAACTCAGCGTGGGATATCATCAGAAATCGTCAAACCATTGACAGAGCAACTAAGTAAATCCCCTAATGTATGGCAGTGATCATTGATAGATCTTCCTGTAAAGAAGGCAGGTCGCTCAGGTTTGGAAAGGCAGATACTTTCACTCTTTAACATTAGAACAACCGACGACATGGTTGGCCTATTGTTTGCGTCTTCTTGAACACACAACATTCCAATGTGGATGTATCTCAATAACTCCTTTAGATTGCATGAATCTTTCAGCAATGGATCCATCAACTCCAACACTTTTCCTTCGTTCCATAACTGCCAAGCCTGCAATGAGCGCACATGTCAACAATATAATCAGTTAGTTCTGATTAACCAAATTAACTCCTAGCTATAACAAAAAGATCGACTTACAAGACTGAGAAGAGTCGGTGCAGAAGATGTGGGATGAAAGCCTAAAAAGTTCTTTCTTCCCGTTAGGATCTCAAGCAAGAGTATTCCGAAGCTGAAGACATCAGATTTTACAGAATACAATCCCTCCATAGCATATTCTGGAGCCATGTAACCACTAAAGTAGTTGCAAAATCACATAAAAGGTCAAAACATAAAACTTGAGAGTATATACTAGGTAATTGCATGTACGTTTATAATTAGTTACGACTTACTAAGTGCCAACAATTCTTCTTGTGCTTCCTTGCGTTTGATCATCAACTCCAAACATTCTTGCCATTCCAAAATCTGAAATTTTTGGATTCATACTGGCATCCAACAAGATATTGCTAGCTTTCAAATCACGATGTATAACTCGAAGCCTAGAATCTTCATGAAGATAGAGGATTCCTCGAGCGATTCCCCCTATTATGGTGCAGCGTCTTGACCAATCCAGTTGTTCTCTTTTTTTGGCTTCTACACTCTCGCATTCAGCAAATATAATTATGACAGTTAGAATTTGCAAAGAATTATGTACTCTCTTCAAATTAAACTTATTATTATGATATTCACTTACCAAATAGAAAATAATCAAGACTTTTGTTGGGCACATATTCATAGACAAGTAGTGTTTCTTCTCCTCCCAAGCAAAACCCTAGTAGCTTTACGAGATTCCTGTGTTGAAGCTTTGCTACCAATAAAACCTCGTTCTTAAACTCTCGTACACCTTGTCCAGAGCTTTTTGACAGCCTCTTCACAGCTATTTCTTGTCCATTATCAAGTGTTCCCTGATGAGTTATATGTATAATACTTAGTTTAAGCAATCAATCATTTAATTTCCATTCCATGCCCAAGTTTTGAAACATCAATTGTATGCACATCTTCAAACTGAAACTAAGCAATGCATGTATTCTTTTTTCACACTTCTTTTTTATCAATTTCCCCTTGAAATCCCCAAGAATTTATTAAAAATGTAATTTTCCTATCTACAATTGTAACTGGAATTTTGAATTCTACTATTAATCCCATAAGACTGCATATGTCCTTAAATTTCTGAAGAATGAAAGGATTTGTACCTTGAAAACTTGACCAAATCCGCCTTCACCTAACATGTTATCGGCAGAAAACTTTTTCGTGGCAGCTTCGATAGTTCCCAAGTCAAATTGCAAGGATTCAACAGTTGTCATATCATTTTCGGCTAATTAAGAAAATTAAAATTTTTTTTTAGAAGATTAGCTAAAAACATATTAAAAAAAATAAAGAGATACAGTATAAAACAAAATGTATTAAAATGTGGATAATCAACATTACTCCCCTTAATATTACCTTCATTTTGTTGTCCTTTGGCTCTTTTTAATTTGCGAATGAAACATCTGGCCACAACCACAACTAGCACACAGAAAGCAACGGGAGCAAGAATGCTAGGAATGACTATGGATGAGAGTTTATTTTTTCCTGTTTATTAAATAAAATTTTCAAACCAGTAGAACTGTAGAAGTGAAAACAATTATGAAGGGTAACAGCTAGGAAAATCTTTGTCAATTCTAGATTCTCAAACTTAAAACTATAAATTTTCTGCAGATATGTAAGTGATTGATCAAAATTTTCTTGATATTAAGCAATAGAACACTAGTACGTCGAGTATACATATGGTAATATAGTATTACCTTTACGTACCGTTGCCACCGGGGCTGGCGGAGGAGGTGCTACAGGGGCTGCAGGAGGAGGTGCTACAGGGGCTGGCGGAGGAGGCATATCGTCCTGTGTTGAATAGAAGGGGTACACCTCGTACCTAATATTACAACTTGGATACAGAACTCTTCCCCCTTGTTTTCCACTACAACAAGACTGAAGTTGTGCTATGGCTTCTCTAAGACAGACCTCGCAATCTGCGGTGGACAGATCCTGCGTGCACTGTCCGAGGGTGTACAGCGTAGTAAAATCTGTAAAAATTGCTTCTTGGGTTGCAAACTTTTCAGCGACGTTGATAACCTCTCCGACTAGCTTATTCGTGGTATTTGTTAAAACCTGGTTAAATTGGGCTGTTCTATTATCTTCAACCTGCGTCAGATTCGCTATGTTCCACATGTACACCCCAGGTGACTGAGCCCCGGTAGAAAGAAATGACTGGTTAGAGTAGCGTACCATGCATTCGTCGTACCATATGACAACCTGTTTCTCGACGGGACACCTTTGGACAACCTCTGAGGCCGCGGTATCCACGCAGTCTTCGCAAGCGTCTGTGAACACGTCACCGCGGCAGAGGAAGAGGCCCTTCACGGTCTCTGTTGAGATCTTGCCGCCAGCAGTGGTCTGGTAAAAGCGGTCCTTACGGGTGGCATTAGAGACAAGGGAAGACAGCAATTGGGTGCGATAGGTTTGAAAGGTGGAGTTTGGGGTGAAGACGGTGGTATTTGGGCAGACGTGGTAGAGGTAGACGGCTTTTGTAGTGGGAAAGCCGAGCAGGGTAACCATTGAAAGGAAAAGAAGGACCACTTCTGCCATACTTACTTCAGCAACTAGCTATAGCTCCCTTTAGGTGGTTCATGATCAATGGTTCAACTAGCTAGCCCTGTAATCCCTGTAATATTATGTAATAACAATTACATGATGCTTGACTTGGGGTCTTGAAGAACCGTTTAGTCAACCAAGCTGAAGCCAAATTCAAACATTCTTTGTCATTCTCTGAATAATTGAGAGAGAGAGAGATATCTCAGTGGTCATTGTGTTGATAAATTTCCTGGAAGAAGATCGGAAGGAGACAAGGAAAGGAGAATGTATTAAACATGAGAACTGGAAGATGGGGACGGGAGTCTTGACCAGCTAAGTCTGGGACGAGTTTGGGCCATTGGCCCATTGCTACAGTAGTCTCCAAGTCTACACATGAATCACATCGGTCAATTTACCGGTGATTGGTGTGAGGATTTACTGATTCTATAAAAAACTAAAAAGTAAATGACGGCCATGGGCTTCTAATATTCTTAATTACACTATGCCACTAACCGAGACCGATTCCTCATCTTCGGCGTCGACGGTGGCGGCGTATCGGACGAGTTGTCTCGACTCGGAAGTCTGGCTTCGACCGCAGATTCTCTGTTATCTCCAAAGGCGTTTCGGATTCTGCTAAGGACTCGATGAAGCAGACCACTTCTACTATGCTGAGTTTGCAGCCGTCCGATCAGTTCTCCGTCACTGTTAGGGTTTGCAAAGCTCCCCTTGATCGCCTCCTCGCCTCTTCCTTAATCACCGTATAGGGCGTCTGGTGTGCGGGCCTATTCCAGAATTCTTCTGTATTATGATGAGATTCTTGTTCTGAAGTATATATGTGGTTAATACGTCGACTTCCTTAATACGAGCAAACGTTGGTACACAGCATCTACAAATTTACGTATTTCGTTTCATCTATTACATAAAAACGACGACGGGGGTACAAGCCTACAAGAGTACAAGAGAAGGTTGTGTCAATTACAATGCTAGGCTACGGAAGCTTAGAGTGGCAAAGGAGCACAAGGGCCATGAACACATTAAAAGAAGGGCATTCTGGTAACTATGCTCTTTTAGATGATCACCTTATAAGAAAGATTCAGCTAATATTGCTCAGATTAGGCCATACGTGATTATCATTGAGATGTAGGCATGTAGCTATACATTGACAGGAGTGGTGACTTGTTCGGTTGCAGTCGTCTCAGTTTATTCATAGCTTCAGCTAGTCATTATCAATGTGAACAGAACTACCTAGTGGGTAGCTATCACATCTGAGCAGAATTCTACATCTTTGGTTATTGACTTTGGAATGCCAAAAATTAAAGAACACACACATCCTAAATGAGTATATGCCACAACTAATTCCAGTTTCATCCTTAAAAGAAAATATAAACAGATATTACAACAGAAGGGTGCCTTAATTACTTTATCGAGGATATACTTCAGTGATAGATCCATCATAAACCGACGGACTTGACTTGCTGGACTTGCTGGTAGACTGATCAGAATCCAGCGGTATCTTCGGCATGAACTCCGATCCAGTCCTATGGAAAAATGCTGGCTTTTGAGGTAATGGTAGAGTAACAGAGTAGCTGTTGAGCATGAGAACTAGTGATTGCATTGTAGGTCTGTCAGCCGGGTCTTCCTGAACACAAAGCAAGCCAATGTGGATACATCTGACGACTTCATTTCTAGAATAAGAATCTCTCAGACACGGATCCAACAATTCCAAAGGTGTTCCATCTCTCCATAGTTTCCAAGCCTGCATAAGTTCATAAATTTACTTTAGGTTATTCTGTTGGCAACTTAGCAAAGAAGAGCAAAACTACAGTTTTTAGCTTAAGCTTACATGGCTCACGAGGTCCTCAGCTGCATCTGTTTGGAAGAAGTAACTATTCTTCTTGCCACTGATAATTTCTAGAACTAAGACACCAAAACTATAGATATCGGACTTGATAGAAAATTGTCCATGCATTGCATATTCTGGAGACATGTAACCACTGCAAGTAGAATCATCAGTGAAGAAATAGTAGCAAAATCGTAAAGCAGAGAGCATGAACAAGGATTCTACAATCATATTCAAAAAGGCAGTTTATTATGGGAACTTACTATGTTCCAACAATTCTATTTGTGTTTGCTTGAGTTTGATCAACGCCGAATATCCTCGCCATGCCAAAATCAGATATTTTTGGATGCATTTCCCCATCTAACAATATATTGCTGGCTTTAAGATCGCGATGTATAATTCTTAGCCGGGAGTCTTCATGTAGATACATAATTCCTCGGGCAATCCCCGCAATAATTTTGTAACGTCTCGACCAATCCAGTTGTCCTTGTTTCTCAGGGTCTGCAAATCATCAAAATCAAGTAAACAAGTTATCATCAAGGAACTAATATCAAATCAATGTTGAAGTAATGCTGTTCCACTACGATAGATTATCAGATGCTTCAGTGTACAGACCAAATAGAATATAGTCGAGGCTTTTGTTGGGGACGTATTCATAAACAAGCATCTTTTCTTCCCCTTCCAAGCAAAATCCCAATAGCCTGACCAGATTTCGGTGTTGAAGCTTGGCTACCAGTACCATCTCATTCTTAAATTCTTGTGCACCTTGGCCAGAGTTCCTTGATAGCCTCTTGACAGCTATTTCTTGACCATCAGAAAGCAAACCCTGAGATCAAACTTTAATCAGCCAATGGATTCGTCATTCTTGCACAACATTTTTAGATTACAGCCTTGAAACCTTCTAGGTTCTCAAGCTATTCAGATTTAAGGTTTTTTGATTCATGGACATGAAATTGAAACTTTCTAGACCATAATGATCGGCGCATTTATATACCTTGTAGACTTGACCAAATCCACCTTCGCCTAACTTGTTATCGTCAGAGAAATTGTTTGTAGCAGCTTCAATGGTACCAAAATCAAATTGCAAAGACTCTACACTAGAAATGTCATTCGCACCTGCACAATAAATCAATAAATCCACTGAACTTTTAGAAGATTTGATTCCAGGAGAAATCCAAAAACCTTTTACTTTGCAATGAACTGTAATCAGTCATTACCACTTGTTTCTGGTACTGCATTGTACTTCTTTCTTGCCCTCTTAGTAACGAGGCAGGAGCCGATCACAAAAAGCACCAAAGAGGCAGCAATTGGAACGGCAATGGCCACAATCTTTTTCCAGGAGATTTTGCTCTTCCCTGCATAAAGAACAACACTTCAGACTCATAAAACAGAAAATGCAGGAAGTGATGAGTAGAAACGAGTCACAAACCCAATTGGCCAAAAATTGATTCAAAAAATCCTAATCCCACCCACATCAATCCCTCCCTTTACTAATCCTTAATGGTTAAGCATAATTCAACCACTATGTAACCGAAATCATTCCAATTCGAAAAGGTCCAATTGTGAGGGAACTCACCACCAAGGTCAATGACAATCGATTTTCCAACAATTAATAAAGACATCATTTTCTAAAGTTTTAAATTTTTAATATAAAGTTGGGAAGTTTAATTAGCCAATCTAACAAACTATAGATTCTTAAATCAAACAGAACTTCCATCACATGTGGTGCTCCAAATTTTTCATTCCATTAACTACTTAAAAATCTAGAACATCACATGTTTCGAACAAGCATGATCGATATGAATCTAAATTTTAATACGAGCCGAACTTTACCCTTCGGCGGAGAAAGAGGTTGAGCCCCTGGCGCCGGCGCCGGTGCCGGTGCTGACGTCGAGTTATAAAAGGGATAAACTTCATACCTAACATTACAACTCGGATACAGAACTCGTCCCCCTTGCTTCCCGCCGCAGCAACCCGGCAACTGCGATATGGCTCCCAGAAGACACCGATTGCAATCAAATCTAGACAAGTCCTGCGTGCACTGCCCTAAGCTGTACAAACTAATCAATTCCGTGAAATCCGCCTCTCTCGTCGCGAACTTGTCGCCGCCGTTCGAAGCCGCCGTGGCCACCTCCTTCATGCTCGCCGCCAAAACCTGGTTGAACCGGTTAGGTTCGCTGCTTATGTTACCCGTGTTCCACATGAACACCCCCGGCGACTCAGTGGCGACGGAGAAGAAGGACTTGTTGGAGTAGCGGAGCAAGCAGTCGTCGTACCAAATCACAACCTCTTTCTCAACCGGGCAGCGGTGCACGACCTCGGAGGTTGCGGTGGTCACGCAGGACTGGCAAGCGGCTGTGGTGACGTCACCGCGGCAAAGGAAGAGGCCGTAGACGGTTTCATTAGGGGTACGGCCGGAGGTGGCGTTGTAGAAGCCAGTGTCGCGTGTGGCGTTGGAGGAGAGGGTAGAGAAGAGGTGGTTGAGGTTGGACTGGAAGGTGGAGTTTGGGGTGAAGACGGTGGTGTTTGGGCAGCTATGGTAGAGGTAGTCGGCTTTTGTAGTCGGAAAGCTTACCAGGGTGACCACTGAAAGGAAGAGAAGGATCACTTCTGCCATGTTAGTTCAGCTCTATCTGCTTGCTTTTGCCTTTGGATTTGTAAGCATATAGATCATGTATATTATCATTGTATAACCAGCGTGCGTTTGACTTGCGGCTTTTGGACGGGTGGACTTTAATGGCTCTTTGTTGCGATTGGAATTGTCAGAGTTGAAAGATATCTCAGTGGTAATAATCGGAGGAGGAAGAGACAAGGAAATAGAGATGTTCTAAAACGTAATATGTGGAAGATGGGGACGGGAGTAGGAAAGCTAATAGGTTCTTCTACATACACCATCCGTTATTAGGTGGAAATGAACTAGAGGGACTTCAATGACCCAAACGATACGCGAGCTACCCGACCCTAAAGTCAGGTTAGGCCTCATCAAAAAGCCCGCGGATCAAGTGGGCCGATGGAGGCCCGCCGGCGCGGAGGGCTTTTAGCCCGGCCCGGCCCGTTAAAAAACCCGCAAAAGCCCGCCTTGGTGGGCCAAGGGCCGGCCCGCCTAAAGCCCGCAAAAACCCGGCCCGTAAAAGCCCGTAAAATATTTTATATATATATATATATATATTTGTAGTTATGTGTGTGTGTGTTTATAAATATATATACACACACATAGATATATATAGGACAAAATACTGTTTACTCCCTATACTTATAGGGTTTCGACGTTTCAGTCCCTGACGTTTCAATTTCACCTAAAAACTCCCTAAACTCTCCAATTTCACCCAATTAGTCCTTACCGTCAATTCTCCGTCAAAAACTCGGTTACTTTGCTGACGTGGCATGCTTTTCACGTTAAAATGACTGTTATACCCTTACTTTCTCTTTTTCTTTTCTTTTTTATTTATTTATTTATTTTTATTTTTATTTTTTCCTCTCTCTCTCTCTTCTTTTTACCTCTTCTTCTTCCCCTCTCTCGTCTCCATCCTCATCATCACCACCGCAGCTCTCGTCTTCTCTTGTAAGTCCCTCCCCGATCTCCGATCCCTTGATTTTACTCGTTTCTTCCTAGAACTTTGATTTAATTTCTGATCTTGCCACAGGCATGGGCGCGGCGTACTGGACCGCCAAAAGTGGCGTGGGCGTGGCCTCGATGGGAGTGATGTGGCAGGAGCTAGTCATGAAATCGATTGTTCCGGTGGTCATGGCTGGAGTGCTTGGGATCTACGGCCTCATCATAGCTGTGATTATCAGCATTGGGATCAATCCAAGGGCTAAATCTTATTACCTGTTTGATGGATATGCTCACTTGTCCTCTGTCCTTACTTGTGGCCTCGCTGGACATTCCACGGTCGTCATCCCCCCTTCCCTCCTCCGATTCTCAACCTTCACAGTCGCCGGCGCTCTTGGGAGTTCGAAACAATCTTGCGGAATTGGGTAGGAGCTTTAAGACAGGCCTCTCGTTTCTCTCCATCGCCGAAATCTCCAAATTGGCTTCGAACTTGATGCCAGTTAGGAACGGAGCTTCGGAAGAAGACGGCGGCGGTTCCGTGCCAAGAATTACCAATGAAATTCTCGGCTTCGTCGCTCAGATTTTGAAGCTTTCGAACTATTGGACCCACTTTCCTATACCACTGGACCACCATGGTAAAATTTCTCATCAACATTTTATATTTGTGTAGTCGAAGACTATATAGTTCATCTTTCAAGTTGATTGCAGTTTGGGTTTACTTATTTTATTTGATTTTGTTTTTGAAGTTGTGGATTGTGAGTTTAGAAGTTAGAGTTGATTTCATTTGAATCATGTTGTGGTCGCGTGCAATATGAACAATTTGAGATGATGAATTTGCAGAAGTCGGAATGGAAGCTGAGCAGAGGGAACCTATAGCAGAAGAACTGGAAGGAGGTGGCCGACATCGTGGGTAGCAGAGAGAACTATGGCAAAACCCCCTAAAACTGATTCAGTGCAAGATACTTTAAATTTCAATTCTTTGTGGTTTTCAGGTATATATGTTGGTGGTTGAAGGTTGAATCAGGGATTTAATTGAATATGAATAAGTTCTTGTGAGATTGATGCTACGTCAGTATGACTCTATTTGTTTTCTCTGATCTGCTAGTTTGCTTGTTTTGTTCAAATTTCGTCTCGGAAAAGAGACTGGGTTCATGTTGGTTGTGGATATTTGTTAAATGGTAATTGGGATGTGTGGGATTTGAATTGATGGTAGTATAAGCTTTGCTTTTTCCTCCCATTGGTTTCGCCTTCTGGGTAAATGAGTTTTGCATGAACAACCAAGAGCAGGGACATGGAGGAAGAAAGGGCCGAAGAGGAGGGACACAGAGGAAGAAGAACAGGTAAAAAGAAAAAAGGAGAGATTTTTTTTTTGTCAGTGAGGGTATAACAGTCATTTTAATGTGAAAAGCATGCCACGTCAGCAAAGTAACTGAGTTTTTGACGGAGAATTGACGGTAAGGACTAATTGGGTGAAATTGGAGAGTTTAGGGAGTTTTTAGGTGAAATTGAAACGTCAGGGACTGAAACGTCGAAACCCTATAAGTATAGGGAGTAAACAGTATTTTGTCCATATATATATTTGTGTGTGTTTATATATATATATGTGTGTGTGTGTGTGTGTGTTTATATATATGTATATATATTTATATATGTGTGTGTGTTTATATATATGTATATATATATTTATATATGTGTGTGTGTGTGTATATATAATATATGTATAGAGCTATATATATGTGTGTGTGTGTGTGTGTTATATATATGTATATATATATTTATATATGTGTGTGTTTATATATATGTATCTATCTATTTATATATGTGTGTGTGTTATATATATAATATATATATAGAGATATATATATATATGTGTGTGTGTGTGTGTGTGTGTGTTTATATAGAGGATATATATATAGAGATATATATATATATGTGTGTGTGTGTGTGTGTTTATATAGAGATATATATATATGTGTGTGTGTGTGTTTATATATATGTATATATATTTATATATGTGTGTGTTTATATATATAATATAATAATATATATAGAGATATATATATATATATGTGTGTGTGTGTGTGTGTGGAAGTTCTTATACTTCTATTATTCTATATAGAATATGTGCATATATATATATTCTACATATCGGTAATCGGTTGACCAATTAGATCGGGTTCAAAACTATGGTGAAATTGACTAAATTTTTAACCACACGCATAATTATTGTAATAAACTCATCCAACGGTCGGTTTTTCCATTTTCTTTGAATTGATAGGGGTTGCTCTTTGGAGTGTATGATATATAATATAGGTTTATAAGAGTAACTAAGTTTGACCTAGTTGATCGAATTCGAAACAATAACGAAATTGGCTAGATTTTCTACAATCACCATAAAACATTACAATCTCTCCATCGAGCGGTTGGTTTCTCCGAATTCATTTTCTACTTCATGGTTGCTTTAGAATGAACCTAAACAATTTAAATGCAATGTATAAGTCATACAACTAAAGGAATAAAATTGGTATACACTAATGTGTTTGTAATTAAAATTAATTTTTTTTATCTTATGTCCACGCACATCCATCGATGGAATATATACAAACGTGATGTGAAAAAATAAGCACGTTTCGCGGTTGCCACGCCATCGGTCAACCAATAAAACATATAAGTGACTACGGTTGACCAATCCGATCGGATTCTAAAATATGGTGAAATTGGCTAAATTTTTTACCACACTCATAATTTATTGTAATAAACTCATCCAACGGTCGGTTTTTTCATTTTCTTTGAATTGATAGGGGTTGCTCTTTGGAGTGTATGATATATAAATATAGGTTTATAAGAGTAACTACGTTTGATCTAGTTGATCGAATTCGAAACAATAACGAAATTGGCTAGATTTTCTACAATCACCATAAAACATTACAATCTCTCCATCGAGCGGTTGGTTTCTCCGAATTCATTTTCTACTTCATGGTTGCTTTAGAATGAACCTAAACAATTTAAATGCAATGTATAAGTCATACAACTAAAGGAATAAAATTGGTATACACCAATGTGTTTGTAATTAAAATTAATTTTTTTTATCTTATGTCCACGCACATCCATCGATGGAATATATACAAACATGATGTGAAAAAATAAGCACGTTTCGCAGTTGCCACGCCATCGGTCAAACAATAAAACATATAAGTGACTACGGTTGACCAATCCGATCGGATTCTAAAATATGGTGAAATTGGCTAAATTTTTTACCATACTCATAATTTATTGTAATAAACCCATCCAACGGTCGGTTTTTCCATTTTCTTTGAATTGATAGGGGTTGCTCTTTGGAGTGTATGATATATAAATATAGGTTTATAAAAAATTAGTGTCTTTAAAAATTTATTTATCAATAAATTAGTATCTATATATAAATATAGATTTTTTTTGGTACAATATAGTTATATAGATCTATTATCTTTGGTTGTATTTGATCATTATCCATTGAATTTCCAAAGCTTGATTAAAAAAAAAAACTTGTGTCTTTAAATATTTATTTATAAATAAAGCCTGCAAGGCCCGGCCCATAAAAGCCCGCAAAGTCAAGCCCGGCCCGGCCCGAAAAAGCCCGCAAGGCCCGCTTTATATGGACGGGCTTGGATCCTTTGATTTTTAATAAAGCCCGGCCCGGCCCGGCCCGCAATTATTTAAAAATATGGCAAGGCCCGGCCCGAGCCCGCTATGAATGAGCCGGGCCCGGCCCGTTGACGACCCCTAAGTCAGGTCAAGCCAGCTTTTAGTGTCCCACTTGTCCTTTATCTCCTTCAATTGACTAGAAAATTAAAAACAGGGGAAAGGCCAAAAAAACATGTAGAAAAAATGTGTATTACAGTTAAAAAATTTTGGGTTAAATACTGTTAACTCCTTGAACTTTTAGGGAAAAAATAGTTTAGTCACTGCATTTTCAATTTTACACATTTACTCTCTCATCTCTCAATTTTGAACTAATAGGTCCATTCCGTCGAAAAACTCTATTAAAAACAGTTTAGTCACTGCATTTTTAAGGGGATCAGTTTTTGCTATTGCTACAGTAGAGTTTTTAAGTATTAATTTAGGCTCCACGTCTAAAATCAATTGACAATGGATGAAATTGACCTAAATTTTTATATAGACATACAATGATTAAATTCATAGACAAGGTCTCAATTTTCTCATGTGGAATTCATATATACTCCGATCTCAATAGTTTATGTTTGGACCCAAAATAAACATTTTGGCCTGACAAGGCACGTCTTGGAGAAATTGAGCCAATATCAGTGGCTCAAGCTATATATTTTCGACAAGCTTGAAATATATATTTAGAGGCTAAATAAAGCCTACTATGGAAGCATGAAAAATCAACTTTAGCATATTTTCCAACTTCGGCTAGAAGAAACCGAGCTAAACAAAGAAGGAGGGGTGGCAGACTAACCAAATGAAATCGAAATGATCTGAAACTTTCCCGATTCATTCTAGACATCCTAAGGATCATTTCTTATTGAGAGTTCCAGAGCTAGTTTTTAGTGGAAGGCCTTCAAACAATCAGTCCTATTTTCTACAGAAGCAAAACTGGAAAACTGTACCTGTAAGAGGTCCAGCAGCATTTCCGGCCTAACCACATGGAATAAAGCTCTGAAAATTTGTCACAATGATCTACACTCATTTTGGATCATTTCATATGAAGAAGTCGAAGGCCCATTTTGAGTTCTTGGTGGAGATATAGCTGCAGCAAAAAAGGAGCAGAAAGTGCTCTCACCTAACAAATCCACTAAGTGTTTAAGTGCTCAAACCTAACCCATTATGATTTGTTTAAAGGCCAACTAGTGTTTCTTGGAAGCCTATAAATAGAGGCAAAAACAAGACAACAAGGACACCAACACATTCACAACATCAAAACATCTCTAAGATGATCTAAGTTCTCTCTAGAGCAACCTCTCTAAGAGCAACTCCTCTCCTTCTCTTTCTCTTAGCGGTGATCACACTCCTAGTCCTAGTCTTCTCAGAAGCCGACTTTTAGTGCCACCAAACCCTCTATCAAAGTACTTCGGTCCTAGTCTCCTCGGGAGCCGACGGTAGTGCCGCGACCACAACGGTTATCGGAACCAGCCAAGCAAGGGTAACGCCCTAACAACCCAGCCAAGCTAAAGTCACGCTTTAGCAAGTTCTCCTCACTTCCCAGTGGTTCTCGCTCTGCTTGATCTACAACATCGAGTATCGATTTGGTGACGCAAGAAGATTAGCAAAAGTCCTCATCAGGAGGCATAAAGAATCCCAGCGACGAGGTTGGTGCTCTCCTCATCAACAATCACTTGAAAGAAGTCAGGTCAAGGGACACCCCCGACGACCGCACCCGACGGTGCTGGCACTTCCGCGCGCAGAAAAGAGACTGTTGACCAACTGCAACAAAATTGGAGCCAAACAGTTTATACATGGACGTTTTGAGAATTTATCGGTTCTAGAAGTGTAAGTATATTGGACTATACCTATTCGACACATGACTTTCCCAAAGCCAAAAGGAAATTAGAAATTACAAGGCACTAGGAGAATATCTCTCCTACTTGTTCATGGCTTAAATGAAATTAAAGAAGTCTGCAAGACCGGATCTGCATGATCGGATCTTCAAAGAGGAAATCAAGGAGGAATCAATCTCATTGATCTTGAGTACAAGTGGTATTCATTTCATATCATGCTAGATGATTCAAATTGATATGCATGTCGATTAAATTGATTTGGTATATATTTACATTAAAGATTTTTTGTCATGCATGATGGTTAAATAGGAAGTGTTGAATTCAGTTTTTACATCTTTCCATTTTTATCTTATTTGTTAATTAAGAAATGATTTGATTAAGGGGGAGTTTTCCTCCCTTATAAAAGGTTTCGAAATTGAAGTTAGTGTGTGGGTTTTTCGAATGCAAAAATTGTTCCTACGTGAAAAACTCTTTCTACTTGTTTCATGTTTTCCATTGTATAATCTCTCACATTCATTCTCAAGATCAGTGATTCATTTGAGAGCAAAGGAGGTTGAAGATAGATTGTCTAGAATGTTGTTTTAGGAGTTAGAACAGTTGTAAAATAAGTTAACATTTGTTGCTAAATGAAAGTGTTTGTTATGAACAACACTACTTGTATACTGTAAACTCTGATATTTCATATTGGATTGTTCCTTCATGTTGGTTACGTTAAAAGCCATGCAGTGATGTTTCCTCAGTGGAGAGGTTTACACTGCGTCAGCAATTTTCCGTGTTGTGAATTATATATTCCCTAGATAAATTCATTGAAATAAAACACTTTCATCAATACTCGTTCCATCAAGTATTTTCATTTGGCATCAGAGCGGGTTCTAGACTTTTCTAGTGATCCCGGGAAAGATGGAACATTCAAGTGATATGGCTGCTGGTGGATCTATAAATAGTCCTCCATGGTTCGAAGGTGGATGTGAAAAATATACTCAGTGGAAAATATACATGAAATCATATCTCTATGCTCAAGATGAACATGTGTGGAATATTGTAGAAAATGGCTGGACCATACCTATGGTAAAAGCAAAAGGAGAAAGCTTTTCCACTGCCACTCCCAAACCAAGGAAGGACTGGACTGAGGAAGAAGTTCGTGATCTGCAAGCAGATTTCAAGGCTAAGAACAGCATTTTCACAGCCCTATCTGAACGAGAAAAACTGAGGATCAGTCACTGTGTTACTGCTAAGCAGGCATGGGATCTTCTACAGACTACATATGAAGGAAATAAAAAGGTACGTGCTTAGAAATTACAAGTACTGATCTTTGAGTTCGAAACTATGACTATGGGAGATGATGAAACTATTGATGATTTCCATGGTAGAATTCTTAAAATTTCAGGTCAGTGTCATAGTCTTGGAGCACCTTTTGATGAAGATAAGATTGTCAAAAATATTCTCAGGGCCTTGCTAGAAAATTTTCATTCAAAAGTCACTAGTATAGAAGACTCATTTGATATTGATGAGTATGCACTTGATGAGCTCATTGGCAATCTCAAAACTTATGAGATGAGGTTAAAACCTGAGAAGAAGAATTAAGGTGTAGCCTTCAAGGCAGTAAAAGGAGTTGAAGAGGAAGAAGAAACACTAGATCTTGCGCTACTGACAAAGGAATTCAAAAGATTTCTCAAAAGCAAGAACTCCTCTAGAAATCCTAATGTTTCTAGGAAAAACACCTATGGCGGAAACAGTAGCAGCAGTGACTACAATGGAAAAAGTGGAAAAGGAAGCCTCAAGGGAACTCTCTCTGGAAAACCTAAATGCTATGAGTGTGGTGGCTATGGCCATATCTCTACTGATTGTGGAAATAGGAAGCATGGAAACAACAACAACAAGTCTCTTCTTTCAACTTGGTGTGATGATGAGTCTCAAGAAGTGGAAAATTTGGCTGTGGTATTGTCACTTCTACCTGATTCTGATAGTGACGAAGCATTTTCTGATGATGAAACAAATATTCGCTGCAAATAACTCTACAAAGCTTCAAAGGCCACATTACTAAGAAACTTAAAGCTTGGAAAAGGAAATTGAATTTCTAAGAACAGAAAAAGAAAAAGTGGAGCACATGTTGGAGACTTCACAATCCACATGGGAACAGGAAAGAAGCAATCTTGTTACTGAGATGGCTATCTTGTCAAGTGATCAGGGCTCGTCAAGTTGGAAGGCTGAAAAGGCTGAATATCTCAACAAAATCAAAATGCTGGAATTGGAAGTGAGGGGACAACAAGTTCTAAATATGGAGTTATTGGCTAAAATTGAGTCCCTACAAGATGAGCTAAAATCGACTCAAGATAAATTCACCAGATTTGAAGTCAGCTCTAACACTATGACCAAATTACTTGGAGCAGGAAGAGCACCACATGACACCTTTCAGCTAGAATACACGGGAGAGAATTCCAAAAGTACAAAGTTTGTAAGAGCATATGAATCACCTGTCAAAAAGGAGGAAGTCGCATATGATGATCAAGTCACAATACTGAGAAGCATGAAGGAAGGTCAGTCAACACACACCTCTCATGTAAAAGTTGACCAAATATCTTCCACTGGTCAAAACAGGTATCCTAACTCTAGAACTTTTATTCCAACTTGTCATCAACTGTGGTAAGATAGGCCATATCAGACCTAGGTGTAATGAGAGACTGTTAATCTCTCAAGTCTCTCAAGAAAAATGTACTGTTGAATCTTTACAATGTGAACTTAGAGAATAGAAGGAACTCCTTAATAAACTAACTGATTTGTTCTCTCAGAAAGACTCTCAAACCAGAAGAGGAAAGCCTGTCTGGACTAAGAAAATTACTGGTAAGTGTCTTCTAGCCCTTACTAAAGAAACTAATGATTCATCTTCTTTGACAAGTGCTAGTTCAGATCAGCAAAATACTCATATAGAGGCCACTTGCCTAGTAGCCTTAACCGCCTTGGCTGATAAGCAACGAGATTTCTGGTATGTAGACAGTGGTTGTTCCAGACACATGACTGGAGACAAAACCTGGTTTACCTCATTTGAGGATGAAAACACGACCGGTTCAGTTACCTTTGGAGATGGACGAAAAGCTAGTATCCTAGCTCGGGGTACAGTAAATACTCTAGGTATACCAAATCTTAAAAATGTGATGTATGTTGAAGGTTTAACTGCTAATCTAATCAGTGTCAGCCATTCGGCTGATGACTATGAAGATGTTTGGTTCAACAAACACAGGTGTTTGGTGATGAATCAGAAAGGAGAAAGTATCATGGGAGGTAAGAGATCTTTTGATAACTGCTACCATATTCAAGCTAATGAAAATTTCAACCTGCAGTCTTGTTTATCTGTAAGATCCACAGAGGAAACATTTGAGCTTTGGCACAGACGAATGGGACACGTGAACTATCAAGATTTGCTGAAGCTATCCTACAAGAAATTTGTTAGGGGTCTACCTAACCTAAATGGTAAAACAGACAAGATTTATGGTGATTGTAAAATTGGAAAGCAAACCAAGGCCCCTCACAAGGGGGTAAACTCAGCTAAGACCACAAAAGTACTGGAACTATTACATTTGGATCTGATGGGACCTGCTCAATCTGAGAGCATTGGAGGTAAGAGCTATATACTAGTTGTTGTGGATGATTTCTCACGATATACTTGGGTGAATTTCTTAAAAGACAAGGCTGAAACGTTTGAGTCATTTAAGAATCTGAGTCAAAAATTGATAATTGAAAAGAAATCACTCGATACTAGCATAGTCAGGGTAAGATCAGATAATGGCACAGAATTTAAAAATACTTCTTTTGCTAACTATTTTTGTGAGCTTGGTGTGTCTCATGAATTCTCAGCTCCAATTACTCCACAGCAAAACGGCATTGTGGAAAGGAAAAATAGGGTTCTGTTGGACATGGCTCGTGTTATGCTACATGCAGCCAAGGTTCTAAAAAACGCTAGGCGCTAGTCGGGCGGTGACCCAGGGACTAGCGCCTAGGGGCCTAGGCGGGAGCCTAGGCGGGGACTAGGCGGTTTTTTTATTTATAATTTTTAAATTATTTTAATGACATATAATAATATAAATGACAATATTTAAAGTCTAAAAATTAATTATAAATATAAAAATAGTCAAAATATAGAATAAATTAGGGTTTATGACCGCCTAGGCTCCGCCTAGAACCGCCTAGCCCGCCTAGTCCCCGCCTAGCACCGCCTAGTCCCCGCCTAGCACCGCCTAGCACCACCGCCTAGCCCGCCTAGTCCCCGCCTAGCCCGCCTAGGCGGCCGCCTAGAAGCCCAGCGCCTAAGGGAAACGCCTAGGCCAAAATCGGAGCGGTTCCTTGCCGCCTAGCGCCTAGGCGCCGCCTAGGCGGCCGCCTAGGCCGATTTTTAGAACATTGCATGCAGCAGGATTAAGTACAAATTTTTGCGCTGAAGCTATAAGTACTGCATGCTATACAATTAATCGAGTGTTCTTGAGGGCAGGTACTGATCAGACAGCGTATGACATATGGAAAGGAAAGAAGCCAAATGTAGGACATTTTCATGTTTTCGGAAGTCCCTGCTCAAGGACTGAAAAATCGAAAAAATCGGCGAAATTTCGCCGAAAATTTCGTTTTTTTAAGGCCCGATATATCCGTGGCATACCATGACAATTTCGGCCGAAATTTTCGATATTTCCCGATATTTCCGATATTTCCCGAAATTTTCCCATACATTTCATCTCCACCAACAATTCTCACATGCAAAGTCAATCTCCGTGGGCCCAACACCAGTTGGCATAAAATTCAATCCAAAAAACCAACAACAACAACAAGGATCGAACCTTAGTCATCCCACTACCTTTTGAAAGGGTTTGCTAACTCTGCTGCACATACATTTATGTATTAATCACAACATTCTAATATATATTCATTTGCCTAAGAATCTAAAAACTTAGATACACGTCCAATCAATAACTAACTTGAAACACTTAATTACTATATTGAATTTTTTTTTACTAAATGTTCAAAAATTTATAACAACATTTCAAATTATAACTTCTATAAATAGTTCAAAATAATCTTCATATCTTGCACCAAATAATCTTCATACCTTGTACCTTATAAGTCTTCTACGTGGTTCTAAGTTACTCATGTAATTCAAGGTGTAATGTATGTTATGTATAAAAAATGTATATAAGGCGTGATGGCCTAGTCTCCCATTGAGTTTCCAGCCATAAAAAAAAAATTAGATGTTTATTTCAAAAAATTTCAGAGTTATCGGCGATTCAACATTTGCCGTTTCATCTTAAATTATTACAAATGACTATATAACAAGGTTTATTCAAGGTTTTCTTTCTATATATAGTAGACAATTGATAAAATAAACATTTCTAAAAGTTTCACTTAAAATTTCCATGTTTTTCTTCAAATTTCCATCATTTTTCTTGATTATTTACCGAAATCGATATATCCTCGATATTTCCGTCGAAATTTCTGTTTTCGGGACCATCGATATTTCCGCGAAACTCGATATTTTGGTCCTTGTCCCTGCTACATTCTACGAGACAGAGAGCATCTCAGGAAGTTTGATGCTAGAAGTGATGATGGTGTATTTCTGGGATATTCCTTGAATAGTAGGGCCTACAGAGTCTATAACAAACGAACTCTTGTTGTTATGGAGTCTATTAATGTCTCTATTAATGATGATTATATGAAACAGGAAGAAGCGTGTGCAGATACATCATCCTCTTCAATCACAACAACAATAAGCAAGGATATTCAAGCTGAGGAAGGGGATACAACTGATGGCATCTTTGAACCTGCCCCCACCTTGAGAAGAGACTACAAGCAGGTACAAAAAGATCACTCTAGTCAGGACATCATTGGTAATCTATCAGATCGACTGATAACACGAAGGCAAGCTGCAGCTCAGGTAAGTCAGGACGAGGTAAGTAAAGGAAATGCTCTATTATGCTTTATCACTGAAAATCTGATAAGTATGAATGTGATATCCCATTTCGGCTTCGTGTCTTTAATTGAACCAAAAAATGTTAAGGAAGCTTTGTTAGATGATCACTGGATTAATGCTATGCAAGACGAGCTGAATCAATTTAATAGGAATGATGTGTGTTACTTGGTACCTCGACCTAGTAACTGCAACATTATAGGAACCAAATGGATCTTCCGAAACAAAAGTGATGAGAAAGGAAATGTGATTAGAAATAAAGCTAGGTTAGTGGCTCAAGGATACTCGCAAGTCGAGGGACTTGATTTTGATGAAATATTTGCTCCTGTTGCACGATTAGAGTCTGTGAGATTACTTTTATCTGTGTCATGTCATCTCAGATTCAAACTATATCAAATGGATGTCAAAACTGCATTTCTCAATGGCGTGTTACACGAGAAAGTTTATGTGGAACAACCTCAAGGTTTTCAAGATCCACATCACTTGGACCATGTGTACAGATTGAAGAAGGCTTTGTATGGACTGAAACAGGCTCCTCGTGCTTGGTATGAAAGGCTTTCAAATTATCTTGTGAAAAAGGGGTTCCATTGATAAGACTTTATTTGTGAAACATGATAACAATGATGTGATTATTGCTCAAGTGTATGTTGATGACATTGTTTTTGGTTCCACATCTAGAAATCTTGTCAGAGAATTTCAAACAATCATGGAAAGTGAATTTGAAATGAGTATGTGTGGTGAACTAACCTTTTTCCTTGGATTACAAGTCAAACAACTTAACACACGTTTGTTTATTTCTCAAACAAAATATGTGGAAAACCTGGTCAAGAAGTATGGTCTTCAATCCAAGAAAACAGTCAACAATCCCATGAGCACCACCACAAAGTTGAGTGAAGATAAGGAAGGCAAATCAGTTGATTCCTCTATCTATAGAAGCATGATTGGTAGCTTGTTATACCTCACTGCAAGTCGTCCTGATATCTCCTATAGTGTGGGAGTGTGTGCTTGATTTCAAGCTCAACCTAAAGTGTCTCATTTAGAAGCGGTAAAAAGGATCATCTGATATGTTGCTGGTACAACTCACTGTGGTCTTTTCTATACCTTCGACACTAATGTAGAGATTGCAGGATACTCTGATGCATATGGGGAGGAAATCTGAAGGACAGAAAAAGCACATCTTGGGGATGCTTTTTCATTGGCAACAATCTGGTTGCATGGCATAGCAAGAAACAAAACTACATCTCTCTATCTACTGCCGAAGCTGAGTATGTTGCAGCTGGGAGTTGTTGCACACAAATGCTCTGGATGAAGCAAATGCTTCATGACTATGGCATCTCTCAAGGTAAGTTGTCCATCTTCTGTGATAACACAAGTGCTATCAACATAAAAAAAAATCATGTACAACACTCTAGAACAAAGCATATTGATCTTAGATATCACTTTATTCGAGAACTAGTTGAACAAAATATACTTGAACTAAGTTTTGTGCCCACAGATAGTCAACTTGCTGACCTGTTCACTAAACCACTTGACACTGCTAGGTTTGAGATGTTGAGAAATGCACTAGGGATATGTTCTAAGCAATAAGGTACCAAGACTTTTGCCTACTATTGATTGAGAAATTTGTGATCATAGTATACTCTGACCACTATCACTAGTGAAATGCATATATTTTCGGCTATGTATATTTTATGGCCATGCCTTATTCTGGACAAATGATTATGTACTCATGATTAGTCATTAAATCACGTCACTCTACTTTGTACTTCACTTATAGCTTTATGTGGTGGCATGTTTCGTGTTCCTTGTCCTGAGAGAATAGGTGAAGTAAGCGAAATGCTTAATATGCTCAGATGGCTAATTCCCTCTTCTCAAAGTAATCAGATCCTTGTTGTGGTGAATTTTCAAGGATTTGTAAGAAACGAGAATGGATATATGTATCCTATCACTCAAAGTAATCAGGCCTTGGTTGTGGTGAACTTTCCAAGGTTTGCAAGAAACGAGTTGGTGGGTGAAATATGTACGAAAATTGTGAAACTTCAAACACCAACTCGAGACTTTCTTCTTGGAGCATCCTTGTTATGCTTAACACCCTAAGATCGTCTGGTCTGGGAGTTACTAAGACGAGTCTTGTTACATGAGTTCGTGTTTACAAAATAAAAACATCTATGACTCAACTCAAATAAGTTTCTGGAAACAATGTTTCCTACTCCTTCTAAGAGATATCCTGAGCCTAGTCTATGTGTGCCGTTTTCCTCTTCATTTCTTGTTTCTTTCACTGAACATGTCTCTAAGCCCCTTGTACTGCTCATGCTCACATTCTTCACCAGTTTACTAGGTCAAGTCTAATAATGAGTACACACTCTATTTGTTGATGGAATACATCGTGGTTGATACATGGAAATATGTTCCGTTCATTACTTGATTAGTGCTCTTTGTGTTTCAACTATGCTATATTTTCTCTGTTCAATATGACAACTGCATTCATTGCCTTGATACTTAGCACATAAAAAGATTGCGTGATAAAATTGCTAATTTTGTGCTTCTGAATGTCTCTTCGAGTTCTCACTTTATTGCCATTTGGTTGCACTTAATTTCCTTATTGATTACGCCTAAGTTGAGGGGGAGAAGTAATTTGCATGCGTGTATCTCGGAGAACTAAATTGTCATAATTCCTCTCCTCTTTGAAACGCTCTCCCAATCGGTGTGTCCCTTGGTTTTCCCTAACCGTACTGGTTCCATATATCTAGTCTCTCATGTATCACAGATTTTACTCTTGTTTCTCTCAGTGTGCAGGTTCTTTCATCATGGTTTGCACAAAGATCACTACTCGACTTGGTGGACATCGGCGTCTTCCTCCTCCAAAGGAGGGCCGTCAGTCGCTGCCAGAGCCAGCATCCTTCATCCCAGCATGCACCGCGAACGCAGCCGGAGCCCTCCTCTTCGCCCCCTCCTTTTTGCGCCCCTTCTGCTATTCCTCCTCCTCCTGTCTCTCTGGATAGCCTCCGTGACACCATCTTAGTGGCTGATTGGAGGATTGCATGTCTCACTACAGACCTGGACGACATGCACTCTCTTCTAGTTCGTACTCATCATGCCGTGACCAACCTCACCAAGGAGATCCAGAACATGCAGCGCCACCCTCCCGGGTTTGACGTTCCCGGTCCATCCTTCGCTGCTCCAGAGCCAGTCGCACCTGAGGAGAGCTCGGCTTCAATGGACAGTGAGGAGTTTCAGGACAATGTCACCAAGCTTTTGGAGGAGTTCGACGGGCCTTCCCCTTCAAAGGGGAGAAGTGACATTTTTCTTTATTTTATTTTGAAATTTCTGTTGAACAATATTTTTTTTGGTTGTAAGTGCATAAGCACAAACTTCTTGGGATGCTTATTTTTACTATATTATGTACGATTGTTTTTTTAGCAACTTGGATCCTTAAAAGGATGGAAATTGATTCCTGATCCAAGAAGCAAATCCTTGTTTTCTGTAAGAACTAACATGCAGGGGTTCAAACATGAAAAAGTCATGTGTTGAATAGGAATGCCCAAAGGGGGAGATTGTAAGTATATTGGACTATCCCTATTCGACACATGACTTTCCCAAAGTCAAAAGGAAATCAGAAATTACAAGGCACTGGGAGAATATCTCTCCTACTTGTTCGTGGCTTAAAGAAATTAAAGAGGTTTGCAAGACCGGATCTTCAAAGAGGAAATCAAGGAGGAATCAATCTCATTGATCTTGAGTACAAGTGGTATTCATTTCATATCATGCTAGATGATTCAAATTGATATGCATGTCGATTAAATTGATTTGGTATATATTTGCATTAAAAAATTTTGTCATGCATGGTGGTTAAATAGGAAGTTTTGATTTCAGTTTTTACATCTTTCCATTTTTATCTTATTTGTTAATTAAGAAAAGATTTGATTAAGGGGGAGTTTTCCTCCCTTATAAAAGGTTTCGAAACTGAAGTTAGTGTGTGGGTTTTTTGAATGCAAAAATTGTTCCTACGTGAAAAACTCTTTCTACTTGTTTCATGTTTTCCGTTGTATAATCTCTCACATTCATTCTCAAGATCAGTGATTCATTTGAGAGCAAAGGAGGTTGAAGATATATTGTCTAGAATGTTGTTTTAGGAGTTAGAACAGTTGTAAAATAAGTTAGCATTTTTTGCTAAATGAAAGTGTTTGTTATGAACAACACTACTTGTATTCTGTAAACTCTGATATTTCATATTGGATTGTTCCTTCATGTTGGCTACGTTAAAAGCCACGCAGTGAAGTTTCCTCAGTGGAGAGGTTTACACTGCATCAGCAATTTTCCGTGTTGTTAATTATATATTCCCTAGATAAATTCATTGAAATAAAACACTTTCATCAATACTCGTTCCATCAAGTATTTTCAAGAAGAAAAGATTTCAAGACTTTTGTAAATATAACTGAAATGTGAAGCCATTGTTTATGACTTTGACAACATTAGTATGCTAGTTTGGATTACGGATATATTGATTTCATCTTATTTTCTGTTTCATGTTAAATATGAGCTATTTCAAATTTAACCTATTTAGTCATGTCGTATTGCTCTGGGTGGTAACATAACCTGTTCAAGTAGTCAACTCATGCTCATATTGACTAGTTTAACCTATTCTTGTGGCAGATCTAGGATTTGAAAATAGGGAGGGCTACATATTATTTTTTTTTAGTATAATTATGCACATGTGTGCAAATGCAAGAGTGGGGAGATGAGAACCTAAGAGTTTAGGTGTTCAAAGATTGAATTTAGTCCGTAATTTAGGCATTTTTGTGAAGAAGAAGAACAAGAAGAATGAGAATTTGTGATGGACAGAGAGAATGGGAGAGCCAGAGAGGAGTTTGACTTCAATAGTTTGAGAGTTCGGGTGGGGTTTGTTAAACAAACATACATATAAACAAAAAATATACATCATATATATAGTTTTTTTTTTTTTCAACCCAAAAGTTTGTTATGAATTTAGCCATGGATAGGATGAAATAGCTAGCAAATAAACCCAAGCCCAATCTGCAAACACTACCAGAAAATTGATCATTTACGACGCACATTTTACGGCGTGCATTCAATGTGCGCCGTAAATGAGTATCAATTACGGCACACTTCTATGTGGGCCGTAAATGATGTATGAATTAGTTCATTTACGGCATGCTTTTGGAATACGCTGTAAATATCTCTTTTCATTCACGGCTTGCACAATATGCAGGCCTTAAATGAGTAATCTAGAGTCTTTTACGACATGTTTGTGAAAACGCCGTAAAAGAGTTCGTGAATTTTGCGATTAGCGCGGAAATTTTTAGCTTTTCCCTCCTTCCAGTTTTCCCAGCTTTCCCAAATGCTAACTCGATAAGTGAACATGTTTCTTTAAAAAAAAAAGAAAAATAAAGAACTGAGATGAGAGAAAAGGCAAGAACGAGCGGCAGAAAACGGTTTGCTCCTAATCTACATTGAGAAGAGTTGAAGAGCGGCCGGATCTACAAGATTGCAGAAGAATCGAACTTGCTCAAGACGATTGCACCGCTATCCACCCACTACGTCAATAAACTCATCAGACGACAGAGCTCAGACGACAGAGCTCAGACGACAGAATAGTTGTTTTTTGTTGTCTGAATAATTTTAACAACAGAATGAAAAAATTCTGTTGTCTGAATATAGTGATATACCATGGTAAATCAGTTTTCTAAAAAAAGTTATGTTTCAGACAACAGATTTCTGTTGTGCATTAAACTGAGATTGATTAAGTTTTGGTCGTTTAGGGTTTTTTTTTGTTTTGAAAGGAACTGTTTGAAAATGGTTATGTTTCAGACAACAGATATATGTTGTGTATTAAACCGAGATCATTGTTTGGTTTTTTTTTTTCTTTTGTTCCTTTCAGCTTGGGTTTTTGGCACAACATAAAGATCTATTCGTCTAACAGCCCATAAAATTTCTCAAACTGATCGAAACCCAAAACCCGACACTCAGCGCGCTCTCGCTCTCGATCTTCTCTCTTCTTCACGGCACACTCTTCTCTCTTCTGAGTCTCAAACCAAAATCATCGAACTGGAATTCCAGATCCTAATCCAACATCAATATCTTCTAATCCAACATCGAACTGAAAACCCAGAAAATCTCCCCATCTCGCCTCGCAAACTAGAAAACCTCATTGCAGCCAAAACCCATACAACCAAAGCATCTCAGTCGCAATCCATATCGTGTTGCCCAGTCTCAATCCGCATCGTGTTGCTGGCAATTCCCTCTGCTAAGTGTTAATAAATTTAGGGTTTCTGTTGGATTGGGGATTTAGGGATTTTTTCGATCAAGTGTTCTGCTCAATTTTCCTAGGCGATTGCATAAGGCGGAGGCTAGGCGGTATAGACGGAGGTTAGAAGGAGCGGCCTGATTGTGTCAACACTGACCTCTGAAAACCCAGACGTCCTCAAAACCTCCAACCCAGTCTCGGCAACGACCTCATTGTGCATACTTAAGTTTGCTTTGTTGATTCATGGGTTGAGAAAGAAGTCTCATAATATTATTCTCTGCTCTCAAGTTGGACGTCTATTATTAGAGCTTAAGAAATTTACTCTTCTTTGGGTTCGAAGTCGGCAAGGAGAAGATTCAAGAAGCTGTGGAAGCTAACTATATTCTTCTTCAGTTCTGGGTAAGTTCTTTATTTATCAAAGAGGTTAATTTGGATCTAGGTACTGGTGGTTGATCAATTTTGTTATAGGGTCTAGATTGGAAAAGACAAGGAATAGAGAGGAAGCCAAAAATAAGATAAAAGAAAACTTTGGACTTGTGTGGAGATTAGAGAAAGGCCAAGGAGTTGAGTCAATTTTGTTGTACTTGCCGATTACCTCTGAGTTCGTCACATCAAGGTAACCATGTGGGTCTTCTTTGGAAGGATTTATTCTTCATGAATTGTGGTTGTTATATATGGTGTTTGCTACTCTGATTTGCATGTTTAAATTTAAACCCAAACACACGTTGAATTATGTTTTGAGAATTGATTGTTACTTAAGGTTTGATGTTGGTTGTGTTGAGTGTTTATCTGGGAAGCAAGAATGACTGTTTTGATTTGGTTCTATGGAATGGGAATATGGGTGTGTACAGGAGGTTTGGAATGTGTGGGTTTGATGATTAATGTAAAATGCTTGGCATAATTATTTTCCTTTAATTGTTAAGTTGAAGTCATTGGAAAGATTTATGTTGAGATAGAATTCAAACTTGGTCTATTGAAGTTTTTGAAGTTGACGTGTTAGTCATCTAGAATTATAGTAAAATGGAAATAATAGTATATACTGAGCCATGACAAGTTGAATAAGTTCAGTAAAGTTAGTATTCATGATTGGTCATGGAAAGTTTGAGACTTTGTATATTACTTGCCTTAGAGTTTAATTGAACTGTATATCAGATTTGGTGTCAGAATTACCATGAATGATTAAATATTGTTGGTAATCAATTTGAATTCTTACTGCATTGGTATAAAGAAATCAATATTTCCTTGGTTGAACTTCTATTTGGGTATGAAGTTCATGAATTGAAAAGTGAATAGATAAGAGAAAATTGAAAATAGTGTAGGTCACTATAGTTAGCTCAATGGTTTTGATACTCAATTGCTCACTGACTTGATTGATCAATAGTTCAATGTATTAGGAGATGGTTTATGCAGATTTGTGTGATTAGGCTATCCATTCTGGCTATGATTTTCTGTCAGAGAGTTCTGACTTCGCTCAACTTTGTGAAGATAAGGGTCTTACCTTTATTGGGCCTCCACATGTGTGATAAAAGGTACCACTGACTGAGTTTTACTGATTTTTGTATAAGCTATGACATACTTGTCAATGTTTTAAATCATTACAAAGACTCCGTTTTGTGTCATTGGGGTTACTTTCCCCCCATCTATGTACAGCATTTTAAGTTTTTGTTCATTTAGGAATATTTTTCATTTCAAGCAGCTGTATCTACTGCCAAGGTGTGGTGTTTTCTTTGATGATATACTCTAACTATATGAAAATAGCCCCACAAAGAGTGGAGTGCTTGTGATTTTCTGCTCCTTTACACATTTTTGTTAATACTGTTGTTTGTATTCCTTCTTTTTGGGTTTATAAGAGTATCTCTGTAACTTGAAGTCTTTGCCAAATATATAAAGGCAGTTGGTTATCACTGGCACAGTGGAGTTTATAGTCGATACAGTCTCAGGCCAATTTTATTTCATCGAGATGAATACCCGTCTTCAGGTGCTTTAACCAATCTGTTGTACTGTAATTTAGTCCTTGAACTAATGAGAATTCTAATAGGGTAAACATCATGCAGGTTGAGCATCCTGGTAAAACTGAAGGATTGCTTGACAAAGTTTCAGGCATATCTCATTGTAGAGTTTCAGGTATACCTCATTGTAAAGTTTCAATCTTTTGTGTATAAGGTTCCACTATATAAGTCTGATCAGTACTTGGTGTTACTTGCACATTATATAAATGCCTTACTTATGTTGGTGTTTTGCTATTCATTTTGAAGATTCATTAAAATCTACAATGCGCACAAGAATAGAAAGGGATGAAATTAACCCAATGGAAAATTTGATCCATGCCAACTATAATTTGATCTTGTCTGATATTTATTTTGGTTGGAAGTTTACTTTTTACAGGTTTGGTATCCATCTCTGAGTGTTGACCATTTAAAGCAGGGTGATTTCTTGTAGGTACGCATGTATTTAAGAATGTATGTTTATGTTGCTTCTTTTTGAAAGATTGTATTTACCTGAGATGGTGAATTCTTGTCTAACATGCACCTCTCATAAGGAAAACATGTTGTCACGACAATATACAGATGTTGGAACTAGTAGTTGTTGAATATGTCGATGAATTGTACAAGTTCTACAAACTTGAAGAGGTAATCCCTTATCCTTTTTCCCCCTCCCCAGATCTTCCCTTTTAGGCTTCTTCTATTATACCTTTTCTTACACTTGAATATTACTTATGCAGGATAACTACCGAGTTGGAGATTACTTGGACATTGATCAAGTCTGGGTTGAATGGGCAAGCATGCTGTCAAGTTTCAGATCACTAGTGTTGTATGTCTATGGTAGATCAGTAGTTAGGAATCATTTTGTGCATATAGCTAGAACTCACTTTGGTGGCTGTAATGATTCATGATGATATTCAAATAAATAGACCAATTTTTCTGAAATTGTGTCGTGCAAATGCTCTTTCTAAGACAGAACTAAAAACCAATTAAAGTTGACATCCAAACCAACATCAGACTACAAAATTTAAGCAAATGTCTGTTGTCTGAAATCACCATAAACCACATATGAAGCAGACCAATTGTATTATTTATGCTAGTCAGACAACAGATAATTGTGGTTTTTAATTGAATCACACAATAGAAAGGCCCAAGAAAGTTCAAGCCTCTATATATTCAAACGACATAATTCTGTCTTATTACTCAAAATTAAACAATAGAACATTCTAATTTATATGTTGTCCACAATTTATTCACACAACAGAAAAAATCCAAAATAGTTCAAATTTTCATATATTCAGACAACAGATTTCTGTCGTCTTAATGAAATATAAACGATAGAGTTTTATGAAAATATGTTGTGCAGAGTCTTTTATAACAACATATAACTGTCGTTTTGTTACATCTTTAACCTCAGAAAGTCATAATTCGGCATATCTCGACATAATCAGACAACATATTATTGGCCGGCCTATGTTGTTTGAGTGAAATATAGATCACGGGTAATATCTGTCGTCTGAAGGCCTAAGAGATATCAGGCTACTAGACAACATAAATTTTCTGAATCAGACAACAGTCATCGGCTGTTGTCTGATGGGGTTATTGACATAGTGACCGCTAGATCTAGAAAAGTTCCCAGCAAGATTGCACAATTTCAAGAATGGCCACCGCTTATTTCTGGGTATGATTCCTATATGTTCTTCCTTGCAATAATTGGAAATTTTTGTTCTCTATTGTTTGATTTTTTTGAAATCTTAAACGACGCACTCAAATCTCAAACTGATAACCAACTCAAGAAGTCCCTCTTTGAACAATGGAGGTCCTCTTCTCGAAAATTCATCTTCATTCGCTTGTTTTATCTATAGTATGTATGCCCATTTAGTTTTCATTTTGATTTGTTTTTGTTTTCAATGGTTAGGCGGTTGATTCAAGCAATTGATGAGATGACCCTCTGAAGCCGTGGCTTGAGTGAGTACCACACTACTTAATTTGTACTCTCCTTTGAATCTAGCGGTTTGGTTCAAATTACGTTGTTTAATTTCTCAATTTTAACTATTGCAATCCAAAGATCCCGTAGTTTTGTTATTAGTACTGATTTTGCATTTATAGATTTCTCTGTATTCCATTTGAAGAGATTGACTTGTAATCTCGGTATTCTTTTACTAATAAATTGCTTGATTGAACTGTTGCTGCTCATTTATACCTAGCTTTGAAGTAAATGACTCATTGTGTGTAGTTTGCAAATCGTTTCAAATGTACAGCATCTAGCTACGTAAAAACCTTAATAAATAGAACTTCATGTGGGTTATACAGGGTTTTCGTTCTTTTCTCAGTTTTATGTAGTTTCATACTAAGTTCACAGGGGAATTGAAAAGGGAAATTCGATGTAATTTTATTGTTTTCGGTTGTCATATTCAAATTATCATGTAGTTTCTGTGATTAGTGCCTTGTCTTTCTATTATTCGGCTTCTGAAAAGAAAGTGGAGGTGGACCTCTATTTTTTACAATCTGCAATTTTTGTTTATGTGATTATGACATCACAATTAAACTGAATCCTGGATAGGAGCAGCTTTTATCGATGCTGCTATTGTTTTTTCTTTTATTTTTCTAAACCATTGAGATGCTCGTGGGTCTGATGCCTTGATTCCTGATTAGCTATACAGACAAAGAGAACTAAGAACGCTGGTATTTTCGGGAAGTACGGTGAAGAAGGATTTTCTGTAACTTTGTGTTTGGGGACTGCAGATTGTATAGGACTGGAGCCGAAAGACAGTTTTGTAAATTGTTGCGAAAAGAATCTAGATCCCAGAATAAGATTCTCTATTTCATATCACTTGTGTTCAAGACTTGAAGCATATCGTGTCAGGCCGACAACAACAACAACAAGAGTGACCTGCATCCGCTGCTTTGGTAAGTCCCTCTTCCAATTTAATTCTCCAACGCTTAATTATATGGTTGAATCTGTATGAATATGTGGTGATTTATTTTGTATGGGAACAAAATTGTGTAACTGTATGAAAATTTATAGGATAAGCTTCAGTTTTGTTTTTGGTTGTGATAATTTGTGATATTTTGATTAGATGTGTCATGTATGAGGCTGAAGTTTGGGGATTTCGGTAGCAATTTAGGGTTTCTTTGCTAATTGGAGATGGCTAAGCTTTTATCTGATGATTGCATGTCTTTAGATTGACTGAGAAACTAGGGCTATTGAAGTTATTGTTATGACTAAGTTTTGGTATGTTTGGATTTTTTGAATGAATAGCTATGTTGCATTTATCTTAGACTAGCCTGAGAAGTGAATATTTGTGTGTGGATATATACACATGCTTTCCAAGGCCAGATTTTGTGTCACCAGGTTGTTATAAGCTTGTCTTTCTTTCCAAATTCTCATTTGGCAACAGGTCACCTATTTGGCAGCTAGCTCTTTTATTTTCTGAGAATGCTCAACTACATGTAAGTAACAAGGTCACAATGTTAGAGAATGCTCTTGCTGCTCAAACACAAGTGGTAGACAAATTGCAAGAGATGGTGAAAGGCCTTTGTGCTCGGCTAGACCAAGGAGGAATTAACAATGTAAGTTTTCACTTACATTAGTTGATGCTAATACAGTACATATCTCACCTCTTTTTGATACATTTAGTTAGATTATTGACTGTTTTTTTTTTTTTTTTTTTTTGGATTTTCACTAAAGGAACACACTAGTGCACAACAATCTGTTACTGAGATTGGAAATAGAAAACGTAAAGAAAATCCAACTGTTAGAAGTACTGGTAGTGATATAGCACAGAGCAAACAGAAAGATGCAAGTGTTAGAAGTTCTTATAATGAGACAGAAAATGGCAGGCCAATTCAGCAAAGTTTTAATGGAAAGAAGCAACAAGATAACCCCAAAAAGGTCCAGAAGACAGGTTTGGGGAAACAAGTACAGTTGTTAAGTTGGTTTGCTAAAGAAGTAGTTGTTGCAAGTGCTAGTATTATATCAAAAGATCCAGAAGTTGAGGTGCATCATGTGCCTCTTGGCCATGATTGTTGGAAAGTATCAGTGCATGAAGTTTTTCATGATATAGCCTTGTATCGCCCAACAAGTGAGTTTAGTAAACTTTATGCATCCACAGGAAGTATGATTGCATGGCCTACCAGTACATCAAAGTGAATTAGGCATTTTGGAGGTAATTGCTTCTATTTTCTTATGATACATTAATTGCTAAATTAGAACTTTAGCTGCATGTTTTTTCCTTGAATGAAAAACAAATATGACAGGCTACATTTCATTGCTCTTTTTGTGTTTGTTTTGGTTATGCAGGTAAAAATTGGCACCATGCATAGTATGAAGATGTTTAAAAGGTCAAACCATGGATCACTATAGATTTATCTTTTGCAATGAACAAAGACAATTCTAATCTAAGATGCTCTCTAGTAATCTAGAATGTTTTCTATTTTGGCATGCATTGTGATTGGTATTAAGTTGTTTAAATTCTATACAGTATTGAATTGCCATTATGCCAAAAGTGGTATCAGACGACAGACAGAAACTGTTGTCTGATTTGGAGTGCTACCGTTGTAGAGGTGACCGTTGTCTGATGAAAAATCAGACAACGGTGGAACACAGTTGTCTGAGAAACATACAGACAACGTGTATGTGTTAAATATGTTATGTGATACTCGGCAGATGGCTCGGCAGGTGGCTATGTAGATGCCAAGCGCAGCTGCGCAGCAGTTGCGGCACTGCCTTCAGACAACAGTGCTAGTGTTGAAGCTGTTGTCTGTTGAGCTTCTCAGACAACAGACTTTTATTTTGTGTGTTGTCTGACTGATATTCAAACTTCAGTTCTTGGATTATATCTGTTGTTTGATTAACTTTGGGACAACATAATTCAATTTATTCCGTTGTCTGATTAACTTTGCGACAACAGAGTTTAATTGCTTCTGTTGTGTGAGTGTAGATTAGATGACAGTGATTTGTTAAAAACCGATGTGTGATATGAATGATTGCAGTGTGATTTGTCCTCATTTTTGGCCATTCAGACAACAGGCAGTTATCACTATATATGTTCTGTTGTCTGATTATTTGAACATATCCCATTCCTGAATTAAATTGTGCATTTGATCCATTTACATACCAAATATAAACATTGCAAACCACTAATCATTGAACCTAACATTTTAAACAAGAAAAACATTCTAGTGCATGCCCATCTACTTGGGACATCAAAAAGCTAATACATATATATCGATTGTTCCAAAACATGCAACACATGGTGCATGACAATGTACCAGCAGAGAAGCACAAAAAAAAATGCTTTCCTTAGCAAAAATGGACCAGCAACAAGCGCGCTACTTCATGGCTCATGCACATATTTGTTGACAACAAACTTCCCCCACTCATTTCGCACTTGATCAATATCCGCTTGGGTGTATTGGTTGCTGCCTCTCCTCTCCCACTAAAATCAGTTTATTATATCAAAAGAATTAGTTCATCATTTTGCGAATAACAAGGGGCACGATCAGGGAGTAAAATTTGATCTCAAGTAAATAATCCATATAAAATTTAATGAAAAGCCAAATCAGTAAACATATATATAAACCTTGTACATTGAAGTAATGGTTGGTTTTCACTTTTCATAGGCATAGCTAGACTTTCGACAACATACAAATTCAAGTTCACAAACCATGAGTAAAAGAGTAATCAGATAAAAGAATTAGATTTAAAACAAATGAAAAGTTTACCCATATTTTGATTCGAAAGTATGAGAGATCAGCTTTTTTGTCACGCCCCGAATTTTGAATAACTAATTCAAAATCCGAGACATGAATATACAACTAAAACATAAGTCACTCAAATTTCGAATCTCAAATTAATTATTACAACTCACTTATACAAGGTAAATATGTACAGCTCAAATTGAGCATCACTCACCTCGCTATTACAATCACTGTAAAACTATAACTATTACTCTAACCCGCACGATCACCGCCCTGATTCTCCTAACCTGCAAGATTTCCCGCTACACAATTTGAATAGTGTACTGGGAATTGCAACAACACAAAATCAGGTAAGCTTTTTGCAAAGCTCGTATGAGTAAACAAGAAAGGAATGTTGATTTTATAACACATTTAATTTTAACTCAAGTAAAAATCAACAATCTCAACATGTAATACCCCGAAAATCCAATTTATTTTCCGATTACATTTTTGAATGATTTCGTGGTCATGGGTGATTGTACGAAGTTTGGAGAAGTGTGAAACTTGTTCGATCGATTTTATTTCGAAATCGTACGTATTTAGGGGCGTCTCAAAAATCGACTTTTTATACGTACAAAATTTGGGAAAATTTCCTTCATGAAAGCTGTAGAGCTCGTCGATATGATCACGTACATATGTGGAAAGCAAAAATCGGAGCTCGTATGAATTAGTTATGATTTTTCGAAAAAGTTTCCAATTTAGTATAAATTTCCAAATTTGGAAATTTCCAATATCATTTTTTCCGGTTTCCATTTCGGGAAACCCCGAACTCTCTCTCTCTCTCGTGCGTCCGAGACCGGAAAAACAGGGCAAAGGAGGTCCGGCTTTGTTCTTCCTCCTCCGCAAAGGCGTAGCTACACATGGGCTCCGTTGGGCTACAGCCCAACCCAGATTTTGAAAAAACATAAATTTGTAACTTAATTATGTTTTAACAGATTAAATATTAAAAATTAGCCCACCTCAAATTTCTAAACTTAGCCCATATGTTATTTCTTTTCTTGTTTTAGTCATACACTAGTCTGCAATCACATGCTCTGCATGTGTACGAAATTTTTTTGTTTGTTTGTTTTTATTTTATTTTTAAAAGGTGGGTAGTTATTGCAGAAGAAATAGATTCACCGGTAGTTATTGCAGAGAGAAAATAGTGGGAAAAAAAAGTGGGGGTTGTAGAATAATTTCTTTTTAATTTTCTTAATTAATAAAAATCTATTTTATAATTGTCTTATTTATCCTTCTGATTTAATTTATTCTCAAAGTTTTTTAATCTTTCAGGGTTAAATCTTTTAATTTTCAATTTTACAAAGTCTATTATCTTAATAATAGTACAGATAGATATGTTATTTATTTGCTTGAAGTATTTGATTTGATTTTGTTTTGTATATGCTTTAAGAGGCATAGTCGCATTAAAAATTTGTGTTTTTTTTTTTGTGGTAAATTAGGTCTGAAAAAGAGCCAACTGAGAATTATAATACATATTCAATAATTAAAGATTTTTGCTTCTATTCAAGGGCGCGGGGTACAATTTGAGTAGGTGTGTTCTTTTGTCTTAAAATGTTATCAAATTTCTATCACACGTTACGGTGTTGATTTTTTGGGTCATTTAGCTATTTGATTATTTAATATGTATTTAATATATAATGTAGTTTAATTTAAGAAAAGAATAAAACATATTACTTGTAAAACTTAGGAAAAAAAAATCTGAAAACATTAGTAAACTTTTAAGAAAATATTTTTTTTAGCCCACCCTATTTTAAAATCCTAGCTCCGCCATTGCTCCTCCGGCCACCGTTTGCCTCCAAACCACCTCCATCAGCTTCGTCTCCCTCCTCAGAACCCATCTGTGGGAACCTCGCACGGCGGCACGGCCCCTAGCGGAGGCGGCGGCCCGGTTTCTATTAAAGCTCGATTTTGGTCAACGCCGGTTTTCTCCTAGCTCCGGCCACCAAAACTTCCGATCCTTGGCTCCATGAAATCCCCTCAACTTACCGATCGTCATACTAGGAGGATTGCACCTAGAGTGACCGGTTTCATGTTCGTCGGAGCTCGGTACGTTTTCGATCCGAAACGAAAATCTTTCGATCGGTATATCTCGAGCTGTAGTGCATCGTTTTGATTGATTATTTTTCCAGTTGGTTTGACTTGATGTTCTTAACAACTCTCTAGAAGGAATCCAGGGCTGAAATTGAAGTTTTTACGTCGAAAATGGAGCTCGCCGGTTTCTGCAAATTCCGCCGGATTCTGGAATTTTTCCGGCCATCACGACTGTTTTCGGTAATTTCTCCTACTTCCAGTCATTTTCAGACTTCGTACTAGTTATGAAGGTTGTTCAACTTGATGAGAGGAAGAGGAGCAGCCAGCCCCCGACACCATTGGCGGTGGTCGGCGGCGGCTCTGTCCCTTTACCAGCGAGCCTTTTCCGGCCACCTCCGGGGGTCCAAAATTCGGTTTCTGTACATTTTTAGATTCTACATTTCAATACGATCATTTCAATATATTATACGCATTTTTTGGATGTCGTATGATTTAATTATGAATTTTTACGGTTTCGATCGATTTCGATAATCCAATTATTGTTTTTCGAAGATCGGACCGTCCGATGGACTTGTAGTTTTGATATGTTGATCGTATGACTGTCCCGGTGACCTTGTGAAGTCACGGGCGAAGATCCGACCGTTGGATCTTCGTATAATTGTGAATTAGGGTTTTGGAAGACGATTCGTGAGAATCCGACCGTCGGATTTTCGTGAAAATTTGTAGTGATGTTTATAAGGACGATTCAGGAAGATCCGACAGTTGGATCTTCGTGATAATTTTGGGGGATGATCCTATGAGCGATCCGTGAGGATCCGACCGTTGGATCATCATATAATTTCGATCCGACCATTGGATCGTCATTATATTCGAATCCGACCGTTAGATCGTCTTTATTTTAGAATCCGACCATTGGATTGTAGTATTGGTGTGGTTTATGAGTTGTTGACTAAGTTATGATCATATTGGATTTAGGTGATTGACGGTCTTCCTTGGTGAGCGGTTTTGGCGTATTTTGTGAAATTGAAGACGCAGCGGGATTAGAGGTGAGTAAATCTCACGTGGTTCATATTACGAACCTTACACTTTTAATTAATTTATTTGTCGTAATTGTGTGAAAAATATTTATGGAATAAATATTTGTTTTTAATCACATGGACTTGATCAACTACGGTCCATAGGTAAGCAAAATGATTTTAAATTATACAAAATGAATTTCCTGTTTTCTTGCGTGAACTATTGTTGGTATTAGTAATTATGCCTGAGCGGATGATTATGTATATATATATTTACGTGGATATATATATATGGAATGGTGTGACATTGAAGAGTGTGGAATTGTATTGATTTAATTATTATGGTTTGAGATGTGGCGTTATACGTGAACTACCATATTGATATGCGATGATTGTGATCATTGAGTCATGTAGTTTTTATGATGGATAGTGGGGGATGTATATGTAGTGCTCTGAGGACTGGGAGTCCGAAGAACGCCGGTTAAATGATAACCGAGATGTAGTGCTCTGAGGACTGGGAGTCCGAAGAACACCGGTTAATTGATAACCGAGATATAATGCTCTGAGGACTGAGAGTCCGAAGACCGCCGGTTAAATAATAACCGAGATGTAGTGCTCCGAGGACAGGGTGTCCGAAGACCGTCGGTTAAATAATAACCGAGATGACAGGTATCAAAGTAGTTAGAACTCTAACGTGTTATTGGTGTTGGGTCCAAACAGTTGGGATGGACCAAAGTTGTAGTATTGTGGGTAGAGAATTGTGGAAATGTATTTGTTGGGGATTTTCTGTATTTTGTTCTGATGTTTCATTGCAGATGTTGAAATTGTTGATTTGTACTTGAGTTAAAATAAACATGTTATAAAATCAACAATTCTTTCTTTTTACTCACGAGTTTTGCAAAAAGCTTACCGGGTTTTGTGTTGTTGCAATTCCCGGTACACTATTCAAACTGTGTAGCGGGAAGTCTTGCAGGTTAGGAGAATCAGGGCAGTGATCGTGCGGGTTAGAGTAATTGTTGTAGTTTTTCAATGATTGTAATAGTGAGGTGAGTGATGCTCAATTTGAGCCTTACAATTACGTTGTAATAAATAATTTGAGTTTTGAATTTGAGTGACTTATGTTTTAGTTGTTTATTCATGTCTCGGATTTGAAAAAAAAGTTATTCAAAATTCGGGGCGTGACAGTTTGGTATCAGAGCGTAAGGTACATATTTGGTGACGTGTCAATACCTTCCGAGTGATGGCCCGTCTGCAGTGGATCCCCATCGTATGCTCTTCGGCATTGGCTAAGTCATTGGGTATGTGTGGGTGTTGGGAGTCGTTTAGGCCGCTAAGTCGTTTTAGGAACTTGAATACCTTCCCTGTAGTATTGACTTGGTTAATATGGACTTGTATGGACTTATACTGTGTTTTAAGTGTTATACTTGTATTAGCCAAGCATACTATACTTCTTAGGTGTTGGATATTTGAAGAAGTAGTACTTAGAACCGTAGAGTTGTCTTGTAGTTTTGTATTTGAATAAGTTCAGTTACCGCGAGTTATAATCTTTAAGGGATGGAAACCTTCGGATTTAACTCAATTGAATTAGGGAGATTGTTTTATGGAAGTGAGGTTCTTTTTGATGTTGAGGTGTTTGGTTGAAGGCATGATGTTGGCCTATACACGTACCTAGTGTGGATACGAGTATAAAGTGATAGAATCTTTGCTTTCTTAGGTTGGACACCCTGATGTTGTTGAATAGATTCGTGACTTATGTGGAGTTGTGTTGCAGTTAGGGAATGAATTATTGTGGTTAATTCTTCCATGTGTTTGTAAGTTGTTGAGCAGGGTTTAAGTTGTGAGAACGGAGTTTGATCTCGTGTTTGAGTGATTGAGAAAAGCGACTATAGATTTGAGTCGTCTCCGAGTACCTTAAATCTTAAGGGTTAGTTGAAGTGGAAATTGAGGAGATTGAAGTTTTGTTTAAGTGTCGGAGACAATATTTTTGGATTGCCTCTGAGTGTTTTAATTGTTTCAAAATCAGGATCATTGGTGCGAATGGAACTAGGACTATTAATGTGGTATCAGCTTTGAATTAAGGTTTGAGAATTGCAATTGTGTTGTAATCGGTTGTTAAGTAGCTTTGGGAATTTTAGTGGAAGTTTTTTGTGATCCTTTGGGAAACCTCAGTGTTGGAAACCAATTACAGAGAAGACTGATTAGCTATTCTAAATTTTATGGTGGGATGCCGTGTTTCCTAGTAACCCTGGTCATCGTTATGGTAAAGTATTCCTGTGGCGATTAATTTGAGAAATTAGATTGTTACGTGGTGGAATCACTTTCTGATGCGAGTGTTGTGTTTGGTTTGTCTAAGAAGATGCTAGCTAGACCACTAAGTGACCTAATTGATTTTTAGGTTTTGAATGATTGTTTTTATTTACGTCTTTCTGAACGATGTGTACAACAGAAGTGGCTAGGGTTTTGATAATGTATTGGATAACCAAGGTTTGATCCTTGGTGTTGTTGTTGGTTTAACAAAAAGAAGAAACAACATGCATCCAATCTTATTGATTTAATTATATTACAAAATAAACAAACTGAGGACTATGCTATTCTAATCCAAATCGATAACTCCGGATTTGCTCTGGATTTGGGTTTTTAAGCCCCCTGTTTTAATAAAGCTCCTGGAGGATTCTTAGTTGAGCTGGTGTAGGAGCCCACCGGATATTAGTTGGCCTGATAGGCGTGTTGGCACTACTCCCGGCTGCTTGGTTGCTTTCCCCCTCCTCGGTTGGTTGCTGTTGTTGTAGTTCCATGTGTTGCTGGGTTTGAAGCTCCATTAGTTGCAGAGTTCGTGGTTCCATGGTGATGGGTTGAGGGGATGTGAAAATCGGAAATTAAAGTGGTTGAGTGTTTGAGGGAGATTGTTGTTAAAAGGATTAAGGTTGATGATGGGGAGTTGGAGATCTGAAAGTTCAGAGGAAGGAAGAGATTGAATCCACTAGTTGGGAGAGAGGATTCGGAAGGAGAAGGATTGAATCGAAAAGGAAAGGATTTGAGTTTTGAAAGAAGAGGAAAGCTGAAGAGTTGAGGGAGAAGGGCTGGAGATTGAGAAGAGGAAGGCTGAAGAGTTGAGAGAGGATGGCTAAGCTCAGAAGAATTTTCTTTTCCTTTGGAGTGAACAGTTGCGCCCTCAGAATGCACCTATTTATAGAACGAGGTGAGCAGATCTCCACCGTTGGATGAACGATCTCAGAGATTCAATCTACGCGTTGGATTAAAAGTTGCCCGAAAACCCGGAAAAGCTGTTGGCGCGTGGAGAGCGTGTAAGGGGACCGAGGGAATCTCGAGGCGCTGTGGCAGACAGCTTTAGCCGAAAGCAGATTTGACTGCCGTAAATCACGGAAGGGATAAGCCGTGGCAAGTGGGCCGTACTTGGGCCGTCTCGGATCAAGGCCATCACTGTAGCTGTGGGTGGAGGCCTGATGGGCCAAGTTTCTGAATACAGTTTGGTCACTGTAGCTGTGGGTGGAGGCCCGATGGGCCAAGTTTCTGAAATAGTTTTGGTGGAATTCATGGGCCGGATTCTGCAAATAGTTTTGGATGTGTTGGGCCGAGTTTCTGAAACAGTTTTGGACATGATGGGCCGAATTGTTGAAACAGTTTGAAACAGTTGGTTTAAATAAAAGGATTGGTTTGGATAGTAACGTGAACAGCTCGTGCTCGAGTGGTTGAGTGTAAAGTTCGTGTACAAGAGGTCGGAGGTTCGAACCTCGCCTCTCGTTTATTTTTATTATGTTCGTTTATGACATAATAAGTATAAAATTTGTACACATTATATTAAGCACAGCTTGTGCTCCAGTGGTTGGGGGCAAAGCTTTTGTACAACAGGTCAAGGGTTCGAAACCTTGCATCCTCTTGTATTTATTTTTTTATGTCGCTTTTGACATAATAAATATAACACATGTGCATATATTAGTGAAAGCAGCTCTTGCTTCAGTGGTTGGGAGCAAAACCTTCGTGTTAGAGGTCGGGAGTTCGAACCTTACCTCTTACATTATTTTTGAATCGTGTATACACACTGTATACGGACGTATTTTTATACGTCAAGTCGTATCCTTGTAGTTTTCTTCAGTGTATTCTGTATAAACTACAGGAAACTTTGATCGGGAGAAATGGACTCGCGATTAAATTTCGGGACGAAATTTCTTTAAGGAGGGTAGATTGTAATACCCCGAAAATCCAATTTATTTTCCAAGGACATTTTTGAATGATTTCGTGGTCATTGTACGACGCTTGGAGAAGTGTGAAACTTGTTCGATCGATTTTATTTCGAAATCGTACGTATTTAGGGGCGTCTCAAAAATCGACTTTTTATACGTACAAAATTTGGGAAACTTTCCTTCATGAAAGTTGTAGAGCTCGTCGATACGATCATGTGCATATGTGGAACGCAAAAATCGGAGCTCGTATGAATTAGTTATGATTTTTCGAAAAAGTTTCCAATTTAGTATAAATTTCCAAATTTGGAAATTTCCAATATCATTTTTTCCGGTTTCCATTTCGGGAAACCCCGAACTCTCTCTCTCTCTCGTGCGTCCGAGACCGGAAAAACAGGGCAAAGGAGGTCCGGCTTTGTTCTTCCTCCTCCGGCCACCGTTTAACTCCAAACCACCTCCATCAGCTTCGTCTCCCTCCTCAGAACCCATCTGTGGGAACCTTGCACGGCGGCACGGCCCCTAGCGGAGGCGGAGGCCCGGTTTCGATTAAAGCTCGATTTTGGTCAACGCCGGTTTTCTCCTAGCTCCGGCCACCAAAACTTCCGATCCTTGGCTCCATGAAATCCCCTCAACTTACCGATCATCATACTAGGAGTATTGCACCTAGAGTGACCGGTTTCACGTTCGTCGGAGCTCGGTAAATTTTCGATCCGAAACGAAAATCTTTCGATCGGTATATCTCGAGCTGTAGTGCATCGTATTGATTGATTCGTTTTCCAGTGGGTTCTCCTTGATTTTCTTAACAACTCTCTATAAGGAATCCAGGGCTGAAATTGAAGTTTTTACGTCGAAAATAGAGCTCGCCGGTTTCTGCAAATTCCGCCGGATTCTGGAATTTTTTCCGGCCATCACGACTTTTTTCGGTAATTTCTCCTACTTCCGGTCATTTTCAGACTTCGTGCTAGTTATGAAAGTTGTTCATCTTGATGAGAGGAAGAGGAGCAGCCAGGTCCAGAGACCATTTGCGGTGGTCGGCGGCGGCTCTGTCCCTTTTCCGGCGAGCCTTTTCCGGCAACCTCCGGGGGTCCAAAATTCGGTTTCTGTACATTTTTAGATTCTACATTTCAATACGATCATTTCGATATATTATACACATTTTTTGGATGTCGTATGATTTAATTATGAATTTTTACGGTTTCGATCGATTTCGATAATCCAATTATTGTTTTTCGAAGATCGGACCGTCCGATGGACTTGTAGTTTTGATATGTTGATCGTATGACTTTCCCGGTGACCTTGTGAAGTCACGGGCGAAGATCCGACCGTTGGATCTTCATATAATTATGAATTAGGGTTTTGGAAGGCGATTCGTGAGAATCCGACCGTCGGATTTTCGTGAAAATTTGTAGTGATGTTTATAAGGACGATTCAGGAAGATCCGACCGTTGGATCTTCGTGATAATTTTGGGGGATGATCCTATGAGCGATCCGTGAGGATCCGACCGTTCGATCATCATATAATTTCGATCCGACCGTTGGATCGTCTTTATATTCGAATCCGAACGTTAGATCGTCTTTATTTTAGAATCCGACGATTAGATTGTAGTATTGGTGTGGTTTATGAGTTGTTGACTAAGTTATGATCATATTGGATTTAGGTGATTGACGGTCTTCCTTGGTGAGCGGTTTTGGCGTATTTTGTGAAATTGAAGACGCAGCGGGATTAGAGGTGAGTAAATCTCACGTGGTTCATATTACGAATCTTGCACTTTTAATTAATTTATTTGTCGTAATTGTGTGAAAAATATTTATGGAATAAATATTTGTTTTTAATCACATAGACTTGATCAACTACGGTCCATAGGTAAGCAAAATGATTTTAAATTATACAAAATGAATTTCCTGTTTTCTTGCGTGAACTATAGTTGGTATTAGTAATTATCCCTGAGCGGATGATTATGTATATATATATTTACGTGGATATATATATATATGGAATGGTGTGACATTGAAGAGTGTGGAATTGTGTTGATTTAATTATTATGGTTTGAGATGTGGCGTTATACGTGAATTACCATATTGATATGCGATGATTGTGATCATTGAGTCATGTAGTTTTTATGATGGATAGTGGGGGATGTATAGAGTGTTGGGATGTAGTGCTCTGAGGACTGGGAGTCCGAAGAACGCCGGTTAAATGATAACCGAGATGTAGTGCTCTGAGAACTGGGAGTCCGAAGAACGCCGGTTAATTGATAACCGAGATGTAGTGCTCTGAGGACTGAGAGTCCGAAGACCGCCGGTTAAATAATAACCGAGATGTAGTGCTCTGAGGACAGGGTGTCCGAAGACCGCCGGTTAAATAATAACCGAGATGACAGGTATCAAAGTAGTTAGAACTCTAACGTGTTATTGGTGTTGGGTCCAAATAGTTGGGATGGACCAAAGTTGTAGTATTGTGGGTAGAGAATTGTGGAAATGTATTTGTTGGGGATTTTCTGTATTTTGTTCTGATGTTTCATTACAGATGTTGAAATTGTTGATTTGTACTTGAGTTAAAATAAACATGTTATAAAATCAACAATTCTTTCTTTTTACTCACGAGTTTTGCAAAAAGCTTACCGGGTTTTGTGTTGTTGCAATTCCCGGTACACTATTCAAACTGTGTAGTGGGAAGTCTTGCAGGTTAGGAGAATCAGGGCAGTGATCGTGCCGGTTAGAGTAATTGTTGTAGTTTTTCAATGATTGTAATAGTGAGGTGAGTGATGCTCAATTTGAGCCTTACAATTACGTTGTAATAAATAATTTGAGTTTTGAATTTGAGTGACTTATGTTTTAGTTGTTTATTCATGTCTCGGATTTGAAAAAAAAGTTATTCAAAATTCAGGGCGTGACACAACATCTACAAGGAAACATCAAAACAAACATGAAACATCCCCAACGAATACATTTCCACAATTCTCTACCCACAATACTACCACTTTGGTCCATCCCAACTGTTTGGACCCAACACCAACAACACGTTAGAGTTCTAACTACCTTGTTACCTGCCATCTCGGTTATTATTCAACCGGCGTTATTCGGACTCCCTGTCCTCAGAGCACTACATCTCGGTTATTAATTAACCGGCGTTCTTTGGACTCCCAGCCCTCAGAGCACTACATCTCGGTTATTATTTAACCGGCGTTCTTCGGACTCCCCGTCCTCAGAGCACTACATTTCGGTTATTATTTAACCGGCGTTCTTCGGACTCCCTGTCCTCAGAGCACTACATTTCAACACTCTATACATCCCCCAATGTCCATCATAAAATCCACATGATTCAGTGATCATGATCATCACATATAAATATAGTAATTCACGTATAAATATGGTATGTCACATATAAATGTGATAAGACACATATAAATGTGATAATATCACATATAAATATGATAAGTCAAGTATAAATACGATAAGTCACATATAAATGTGATAAGTCACGTATAAATGTGATAATTCACGTATAAATACGATAAGTCACATATAAATGTGATAACTCACATCTCAACTCATAATAACTAAATCACCACAATTCCACACTCTTCAATGTCACACCATTCCACATATAATCACGTAAATATATATATATACGTAATCACCCACTCAGGAATGACCACTAATACCAACTATAATTCACGCATAAAAATCGTGAAATTCATTTTGTATACTTAAAATCATTTTACTTACCTATGGACCGTAGTTGATCAAGTCCATATGATTTTGAAACAAATATTTATTCCATAAATATTTTTCACACAATTACGACAAATAAATTAATTAAAGTTACTCGGTTCATAATATGAACCGCGTGAGGTTTACTCACCTCTAATCCCGCTGCGTCTTCAATTTCACAAAACACGCCAAAACCGCTCACCAAGGAAGACCGTCAATCACCTTGAACAGTATGAAGGTGGCCGGAAAATTTCCAGAAACCGGCGAGAATTTGCAGAAACCGGCGAGCTCGATTTTCGACGTAAAAACTTCAATTTCAGGCCTCGATTCCTTCTAGAGAGTTGTTAAAAACATCAAGGCGAACCCACTGGATCAAGAATCAATTAAAACGATGCACCACAGCTTGAGATATCCAGATCGAAAGATTTTCATTTCGGATCGAAAACCGACCGAGCTCCGACGAACGTGAAACCGGTCACTCCAGGTGAAATCCTTCTAGTATGATGATCAGCAGGTTGAGGTGAGTTCATGGAGCCAAGGATCGGAAGTTTTGGTGGCCGGAGCTAGGAGAAAACCGGTGTTGACTAAAATTGAGCTTAAATCGAAACCGGGTCGCCGCCGCCGTGCAAGGTTGCCACAGACGACTTCAGAGGAGTGAGGCGAAGCTGCTGGACTTGGTTGCTCGTCCAGAGGTGGCCGTTAGAGGGAGAACTCGGCCGGCGAAGGTGAGCTCTGTTTCCGTCGTCCACGGCTCGTGAGGAAGAGAGAGAGAATGGGTTTCGGGGTTTCCCGAAATGGAAACCCAGAAAAATGATTTTGGAAATTTCCATTTTTGGAAATTTATACTAAACTGGAAATATCTTCAAAAAATCATAACTAATTCATACGAACTCCGATTTTTGTGTTCCGCATATACACGCGATCGTATCGACGAGCTCTAAAACTTTCATGAAGGAAGTTTTCCCAAATTCTGTACGTAAAAAAAGTTAATTTCGCGTGCCCCTAATTAACGTACGATTTCGAAATAAAATTGTTTCGAGCTAAATTCACAACCCTCAAAGCTTCGTACTTCCTTCCATGACCACGAAATCATTCTAAAATGTCCTCGGAAAATAAATTGAATTTTCGGGGTATTACATTTTTCATTAGCAAAACTGAAATTGGCATCAACTTAACATGTAAAGTCACTTTACTATAAGCAAACTCTTGTAGGAAAAAAAAGGGAAATTTGACCAACTGTGCACAGCTAAAAGATTTTGTTCAGATCAGAAAGTCATTGCCAAAGGCTTTTGGTAAATGGCGAAGGCTAAAACGTCATAAGTACTTAAAAGCCAAGAGCATCTATTAGTTCTTAATACAGGCAGACCTTCATTGAGTGATCTATTTTTGAGTTTGTAAACTCGTAACTTCAATGTAGCTGTAGTCAAAGAACGAAGCTTTGCTTCAAGTGAATTCAACAATTGAGAAGCTTTGTTTCAAAACGTAGTGCAGGGTAAATCAAAAATCATTTTTTTTTTTTTGCAAGGCAGGAAAGAAGTCAGCAAGTATGTTGAACATGTATATCAGCAGTCGTAAAGACCCAAACTCTAGAAAATACTAGAAAATTGTTGCTCTTATGAAAGTTTTTGAATAATGTAATTAATAGTCTGCTACACTCATGTTTCATAGGTTATCAGATGTGACTAAAGCCAGAGAAACCTAAATGGTCTATATCACACAAGGATAAACAGCAGAGTACATATAAAGAAATTAAAGAACATAACAACTTGGGAACATGTTTCATAATGGCAGAAATGAGTTGGCTGCAGACATTTATTGTTATAATACACACAGAAGTAGAGAAAGGAGTTTTGACAAACAAGTTATGAGCTTAAAAAGGTAGGTCTTATATAAAGTGTGTGCATCATTGCCATTAATAAGAACAACATGCCATTAATTGTCAGCAGATATTACCCCAATCTCTTGTTGTAGTTCCCTAACAGCTGCTGATTTGGGTTCTTCGCCATCTGCAATACCGCCCTGAGATTGAAAACCAAAAATTAATTACCAAAGTTCACACAACTAAGCCTAACTCAAAGAATTCGACCAAAACAGTAGAACTGAGACCTGCTCACAAAGACTCAAACAAGGGCTATAATAGATTCCTCAAGGGCTCCTCCATTGAAAGCCCTACACACGTACACTGCAAGTTCAAACAAAATTAGAGCCTTATTCCAGAGAAATTGCCAAGAGCAATAGCCATGCAAATGAAAGCAACGTTTCCAACCAACAGTCTTAAACAGTTTTAGCACTAACGTCATAAATATGTTTTTGTATCAGATATGTTCATCAATAATTGCAAAGTGGTATAATTTAAAAGATCAATTCATCAAGGGGCCACAACTAACAACGAGAGCAACATCACCAAGAAAAAAGAAATATTTTCCCATATTAACATCATCCAAAAATCCTTAATTTCTTTTTTGGCTTAATTTTTCTTCTTCAAAATCTAGGTGCTTCCCAATTTCATTTTATTTTCACTACAAAGGGAAATTATGAGCTCCAGACATGTTTGTCAGCGAGATTAGACGCCGCACATAATCGAACAAGATGTTCATAACTTGAACAGAGGACCAAAAATTATAACATAAATTCAAAGAAAATGAGATGTAGAAACATGATAAATCAAATGCACATCCATAGTTGGAAAAATCAAAGAAAAGCAGCAGTTTCTACATTCAAGAAAAACGTTATTCAAGTATTAGTTAATAGTGATGCAGCCTTCTTTTCGTAATTACCTAAGTATACAATTAAGTAAATCATAGCTAGAAACACATGTAAAGATTATCATACTAGAAACTTTAAAAAACAAATCATTGATCATAGCTGCGAAATGAGAAGATAGTTTATAAGCTAAACAAATTAGAATACGGGTCAACTAATATAGAAATCAATAATATGAAATGAGTTCAATATAAAAGAAGAGCTGGACTATGCTGAGTTGTGAAGTGTTCCCATATTTCAAGTGTTCCCATATTTGAAATTTTCTATATAATTCAATGTTTAGGAACAAGACTGTGTTTTGGTAAATATGCATGTGCATCTTTTACAAAAGAATGAGCTTGAAAGATGCAATGCAAGTATACTTGTCAACATCCTTCATTGTAGGATCGATACCAAAAACCAGACACCAGTATAGTATGTACGATAACACCAGTCCCTTGTCCCTACATCTTTCAAGATTAGTAAGTAATACTGATGTACTAAAATCAGAACAGAAAGACTTTGCCTTATTTCACCGCTTGAGCCTTGTTCCTTCTGGTCAGCCCTCAATTCTAAAATGGAATTCACTTTACCTTCTAAATTTTTTTTTAAAATTCTGGTACTACCAAATTTTGCTTCAACAAGAATGAAACAACATCTAGCAACAGCATAAAAGGAATGAAACAATAGAAATCAATAGTTTAACTTTTCTTCCATGGATTCTCCCCGCAGTAGTATGCGGTGCCAACCATAAGTGCTACTGTGGACAACCACACGAGCTCTCATTAGCTTCTGGCCTAACTGAGAATTCCCTTGCCTGAAGCTAATTAAGCCGGCTGTGAGCACATATCGGGGGCGGAGCTGAGAACATCTCCACCACAATACTCCATCTTCCCAAAAGTGAAGAACCCGAAACCTTCCAGTTAATCAAAACTCTGAAATAAAAAGTGAAGAACCCGAAATCAAAAGTGTCATTTGTGATTTGTGAAGAACCCGAAATCCTCCGGTTAATCAAAACCAGAAATCAAAAGTGAAGAATCAGAAATCAAGACCGTGATTTGTGATTTGTGAAATCGAAACTCGTGCATAGTGAGGACGAGAAGACGAGAAACCAGAAACCCCCAAATTTTAGGGCTTACCAGATTCGAAGACAAATCTCGGATTTAGGGCTTCGGATTGGTACCAGAGAGTTGGGGTTCAAGGCTTGAGGGCTTCGAAGGCAGTGGATTTAAGGTCGACGGCTTCGGAGGCGGAGGATTTAGGGTCGAGGGCTTCAGTGTCGGAGAGAGTTGGGGTCGGGCTGGTAGTCGCAGTGGAGTTTTGGAATGAGAGAGTCGGGGTCTGAGTCTGACCGTGAAGTTTTGGGGTCAGTGTGTCTAGGGCTGGTAGTTGTGAGGTGAATGATTTTGTAGGCTTTTTTTTTTTTTCCAAGTTGGTCGGAATGTGTAGTGGTCCAGGACACATGGCTAGATAAGCCATTAGTTGATGGATGCACGTACGAGGCATCAGACCATGGTTTTTCACTTATGTGTTGTCTGAATGCAACTTTTAAATTTTCAATTTGCCTCCTCTTGTTGCCTGGATGGAGGGAAATGGGAGAATGGAGGGAAATATTTTGCAACTTACTCTCATACAACAGATATAACTATACTGTTGTACAAGGTCAGTTCAAATTTCGACCCAAATTTGAGCAAGGTGAGGGGGAAATTTTTTTTACATTCAGACAACAGAAAAATCCTTAAAACTGTTGTACAATAATCTTGGACCCAAAAAAATTGATGTACGACCTCCTTATACAACGCCAATCTCATTAAACCTGTTGTGTGAAGCAGTTTCAGTGATCACACAACGGAAATTTTTTTTCGTTGTCTAAAAAGTGTAGTGTGATGCAGTTTTTGGCATAGTGTGCTATTGGCAAATTAATTTACATTTAGTAATTTCATACTTCTAGTTTATTATCTACATTCTTATCTCAAAAGCTTGTGTAGTTTTATTTCGATTTTGAAATGGTATTGCAAAATTTACAGGAAAAAAAATTCGGCGCAAATATTACCCGCCACAAATTTTCAAAAACATTTATGTAAACAGGACCACATTTACGGCCTGCTTGCTAGTCAATCACAGCGTGCTTTTAAGATCAGTTACGACGTGCTTCTGATGTTAATTACGGCGTGCTTCTGATGTCAATTACGGCGTACTTTTATATTTCAAAATCAAAATAAATAATTTATAGAACCCTTTTACGGCGTGCCATTTTTGTCTTTTACAACGTGCTTCTAAGATCAATCACGGCGTGCTTCTGAGATCATTTACGGCGCACTTTTTTGGTCAATTACGGCGCGCTTTTATATTTCAAAATCGAAATTCAAATTCGCTTAAACTCTTTTACGGCGCTCTTATTTGCCTTTCACGGCATGCAAGCGGGGTCTTTTACGGCTTTCTCTAAACACGCCGTAAAAGAGTTTTGTCTTTTACGACATGCCCATTTACGGCGCTTTTTTGTGTGCCGTAATTTGTCTTTTACGGCGTTCTTTGTGGGCCGTAAAAGGCCATTTTTCTAGTAGTGAAAGTTAACTCTATAAACTTGAACTGATTACTCGGCATTCGGATGAGGCCAAGCTCCAGGCCGAGATATTGAGATAGCACAACAATTGATAAAATGATAAGTATTGAAATCAATTAAACCCACAACAATTGCAGCAGAAAGAAGACCCACTGATCGACCTTGATAAGTTTTGAAATCAATTAAACCCACTTATCCACATCAATTAAAAATTTAAACCTACATCAATTAAAGTATGCATCTAATTTTTTTTTAAGCCTAAAAATCTCGGACGGGCTGTAGCCCTCCCAAGCCACTACCTAGATCTGCCCCTGGTCCTATTCCATTAATAACTGTGTGTTCCTGTTGACATGTTTAGCGAGATGTGTCATATTTATGTTCATGTCAATCGATGATCAACCCATAACTGTTAGCTTCGATCGTGCATGTCCATTGATCTAGATCAAGTTGTATGACCATTGTATCACACATTATAACCCTTATCCATTGTTTAAGTCTAGATTTTTTGTTTTGTTTTTTGAGTGTATTGGTTTTGGTCCCCTTCTTTTATTCTTCTTCTTTGATTAATTATAAAATTAAGTGATAGGGAGGTTTTTTTTCTTTCCTATCCTCAATCAAACAGCGAAAAAAAAAAAAATCTAGATACAGTGCTATTAGAGGTGGCAAACGGCCCGGCCCATTTGAAGCTGGCCTAGTCGTGCTTCATGCCGTGCTTGGGCCGGCCCATTTATTATCATGTCAGGCTCGTGCCGGCCCATTTACTTAAACATTAAGTGTAATACCCCGAAAATCCAATTTATTTTCCGAGGACATGTTTGAATGATTTCGTAGTCATGGGTGGTTGTACGAAGCTTGGAGAAGTGTGAAATTTGTTCGATCGATTTTATTTCGAAATCGTACGTATTTAGGGGCGTCTCAAAAATCGATACAGAATTTGGGAAAATTTCCTTCATGAAAGTTGTAGAGCTCGTCGATACGATCACGTGCATATGTGGAACACAAAAATCGGAGTTCGTATGAATTTATTATGAATTTTGGAAGAAATTTCCAGTTTTATATATAACCTTCTATTTTTGGCAATTTCCAAATATATCACTCGGTTTCCAAATTTAGAAACCGAGCGTTTCTCTCTCCGCCCCTCTCCCCCGCGTCCGAGACGGAGCCAAAACAGAGCAGGTGAGCTCCGGCCGAGTTCTCCGCCCTCCGGTCACCGTTTGAGGCCAAATCAACTCCATTGCCTTCGCCTCGACGCCTCCTCTCCACCGGACTCGATATTTTCCACCGGGGAAGCCTCAAACTCCGGCAAATTGGAGTTACTAACTTTGAAGCAAAAACGGTCAACGCCGGTTTTCTCCTAGCTCCGGCCACCAAAACTTCCGATCCTTGGCTCCATGAACTCCCCTCAACCTGCTGATCATCATACTAGGAGGATTGCACCTAGAGTGACCGGTTTCACGTTCGTCGGAGCTCGGTAAGTTTTCGATCCGAAACGAAAATCTTTCAATCCGTATATCTCGAGCTGTAGTGCATCGTTTTGATTGATTCTTTTTCCAGTGGGTTTCCCTTGATGTTCTTAACAACTCTCTAGAATGAATCGAGGCCTGAAATTGAAGTTTTTACGTCGAAAATGGAGCTCGCCGGTTTCTGGAAATTTTCCGGCCACCTTCATACTGTTCAAGGTAATTTTCGACCCCTTCCGGTCATTTTCAGACTTCGTGTAAGTTATGAAAGTTGTTCAGCTTGATGAGAGGAAGAGTAGAAGCTAGGCCCCGACACCATTGGCGGTGGTCGGCGGCGCTCTGCCCCTTTTCCGGCCACCTCCGGGGGTCAAAAATGTAATTTCTTTACAGTTTTAGATTCTACGTTTCGATACGATCGTTTGCATATATAATTCATAATTTTTGGATATCGTATGATTTAATTATGAATTTTTACGGTTTCGATCGATTTCGATAATCCAATTATTGTTTTTCGAAGATCGGACCGTCCGATGGACTTGTAGTTTTGATATGTTGATCGTATGACTGTCCCAGTGACCTTGTGAGGTCACGGGCGAAGATCCGACCATTGGATCTTCGTATAATTGTGAATTAGGGTTTTGGAAGGCGATTCGTGAGAATCCGACCGATTTTCATGAAATTTTGTGGAGATGTTTATAAGGACGATTCAGGAAGATCTGACCGTTGGATCTTCGTGATAATTTTGGGGGATGATCCTATGGGCGATCCGTGAGAATCCGACCGTTGGATCATCATATAATTTCAATCCGACCGTTGGATCGTCTTTATTTTTATTTATGAGTTGGTTGGCTAAGTTTTGGATCATGTTTGATTAGGTGATTGACGGTCTTCCTTGGTGAGCGGTTTTGGGGTGTATTGTGAAAGTGAAGACGCAGCAGGATTAGAGGTGAGTAAACCTCACGCGGTTCATATTACGAACCGAGTAACTTTAATTAATTATTTGTCGTAATTGTGTGAAAAATATTTATGGAATAAATATTTTTTTTTTAATCACATGGACTTGATCAACTACAGTCCATAGGTAAGCAAAATGATTTTAAATTATACAAAATGAATTTCCTGTTTTCTTGCGTGAACTATAGTTGGTATTAGTAATTATCCCTGAGCGGATGATTATGTATATACATATTTACGTGGATATATATATATGGAATTGTGTGACATTGAAGAGTGTGGAATGGTGAGGATTTATTTATTATGGTTTGTGATGTAGATTTATACGTGAATTACCATATTTATATGCGATGATTATGATCACTGAGTCATGTAGTTTCTATGATGGATAGTGGGGGATGTATAGAGTGTTGGGACGTAGTGCTCCGAGGACTGAGAGTCTGAAGAACGCCGGTTAAATGATAACCGAGATGTAGTGCTCTGAGGACTGGGAGTCCGAAGAACGCCGGTTAAATAATAACCGAGATGTAGTGCTCTGAAGACTGGGAGTCCGAAGAACGCTGGTTAAATAATAACCGAGATATAGTGCTCTGAGGACAGGGTGTCCGAAGACCGCCGGTTAAATAATAACCGAGATGATAGGTAACAAGGTAGTTAGAACTCTAACGTGTTATTGGTGTTGGGTCCAAACAGTTGGGATGGACCACAGTGGTAGTATTGTGGGTAGAGAATTGTGGAAATATATTTGTTGGGGATTTTCTGTGTTTTGTTTTGGTGTTTCCTAGCAGATGTTGAAATTGTTGGTTTTTACTTGAGTTAAAATAAACTTATTATAAAATCAACAATTCTTTCTTTTTTACTCACGAGCTTTGCAAAAAGCTTACCGGGTTTTGTGTTGTTGCAATTCCCGGTACACTATTCAAATTGTGTAGCGGGAAGTCTTGCAGGTTAGGAGAATCAGGGCGGTGATCGTGCGGGTTAGAGTAATTATTGTAGTTTTACAATGATTGTAACAGTGAGGTGAGTGATGCTCAATTTGAGCTTTACATATTTACGTTGTATAAATGAGTTGTAATAAATAAATTTGAGATTTGTAATTTGAGTGACTTATGTTTTAGTTGTTTATTCATGTCTCGGACTTTGAATTAGTTATTCAAAATTCGGGGTGTGACATTAAGCCCGGCCCGGCCCATGGCCCGAGCCCATATCGTTTCGGGTCGTGCTCGTGTCGGGTCAATAACGGGCCGTGCTCGTGCCTACCCACTATAAAGCATGATTTTAAAAACTTAATTTGAACAAATAAAAATTAATGGATTAATTTTATTTAACTATTTAGAAAATTAAAATAAATTAAGTTCTACAATGTTTTTCTTAATCTTAGCTTTTTAAGATTAGATTTCTAATAATTTTTTATATTCCACTATAAGAAAGAAAAAAAAAAAACTCAAAATATATTGTTTTTAGTATATTATTGTGAGATTAATCTTTATTAATATAATGAAGATTTAGTATCTATTATTTTTTCCTTCATTCTATAGTTGTATTATTATGAGATTAGTCTTTATTAATAAACATATATTTAATATTTAGAAAAAATACTTATGTCAAAACAAGGATATAATGTTTTGTTTCATTATTTTGACAATATAAAAGAAAGTATTGGTGGAATTGTCATGAGATTTTAAATAAAAATGTCTCATATTCAAATCTCATCATTGTAGTTTTTTAATATTTCTAAAAATAAAATGAAATTTTGTGTTTATAACGGGCCGGCCCACAATATGTTGTGCTCGGGCCATGCCGGGCCCATTACGTGCTCGGGCCGGGCTGGGCCAATGGGCCAATATTCTTAGGCCCAGCCCGGCCCGTTATTCTAACTTGCTCGGATTGTGCCGGGCCACTAACGGGCTTGGGCCGTGCCGGGCCGCTTTTAAGCTTGCTGTGCTTGTGCTTAGTGGACCGTTTGCCACCTCTAAGTGCTATTGTACTCATGCATGTTAAACTTCATGGTGATTGGTGAATAAACTAAGAACAAAGAACAAAGCCTAAATTGAAGGAGAGAACAAAGGAAACTGATAAGGGTTTTTCTCTAGGTACGTAATCTTTACAAAGATGACTTACTACAGTAAAGGATAGGATTCCTATTTACTGTAGGATTCCTACACTCCTACAGTAAAGGATAGGATTCCTATTTATACTAACTTGATATTATCACTTTGACCTTTGAGCATCTATGTTGATTGTGAACTATACTCTCAGCAATGCACAGTGCGGAATATATTTGATGCAAGATCCTTTTCTACCAACCCCTTCCACATAGTTACATCGGATATCAATAAGGCATAATTAACTTTTAACATTGTGTTACGTACATAATTAAGTTTTGCAACGGGATGAGCCCCTAAACTTTGTGAATTTAAAACTAACACATAACTTAAAAGTTCCATGAAATTAATTTTCAAATTGTACCAAAAATGAAGTAAAGTCATCTAATCCTAAAAGTCATGCCAGCCTGTGCGTCAATCTGAATAACCTTTCGACTTGTTATTAATTGCCCAGCAATTAATAATTGCCTGTTGAAAAGTATCTCAGTTCAATCGATAGTCAAATTCATTGAAAAAGAAAAAAAAAAAAACTAAGATCAGAGGAATGAAGGATGGGAACGGAACTGGCCGATATGATGAGGCGATCAGTCAATGACAATGTCATATATATTTCCAGGCCAAAACCAAGGGCTCCATGAATGAATGAACTGCAACAATTGTCATCTAACTCAGCGTGGGATAACATCAGAAATCGTCAAAGCATTGACAGAGCAACTAGGTAAATCCCCTAATGTATGGCAGTGATCATTGATAGATCTTCCTGTAAAGAAGGCAGGTCGCTCAGGTTTGGAAAGTCTGATATTTTCACTCTTTAACATTAGAACAACCGACGACATGGTTGGCCTATTGTTTGCGTCTTCTTGAACACACAATAATCCAATGTGGATGTATCTCAAGAACTCCTTTGGATTGCATGAATATTTCAGCAATGGATCCATCAACTCCAACACTTTTCCTTCGTTCCATAATCGCCAAGCCTGCAATAAGCGTACATGTCAACAATATAATTAGTTAGTTCTAATTAACCAAATTACTCCTAGCTATAACAAAAAGATTGAATTGACCAATTAAGTTAACGAAACCGCGGGTAAAAACTTACATAACTGAGAAGAGTCGGTTCAGGAGTTGTGGGATGAAAGCCTAAAAAGTTCTTTCTTCCCGTTAGGATCTCAAGCAAGAGTATTCCGAAGCTGAAGACATCAGATTTTATAGAATACAATCCCTCCATAGCATATTCTGGAGCCATGTAACCACTAAAATAGTTGCAAAGTCACATAAAAGGTCAAAACTTAAAACTTGAGAGTATATACTAGAGGTAATTGCATGTACGTATATAATTAGTTACGACTTACTAAGTGCCAACAATTCTTCTCGTGCTTCCTTGTGTTTGATCATCAACTCCAAACATTCTTGCCATTCCAAAATCTGAAATTTTTGGATTCAAACTGGCATCCAACAAGATATTGCTAGCCTTCAAATCACGATGTATAACTCGAAGCCTAGAATCTTCATGAAGATAGAGGATTCCTCGAGCGATTCCTCCTATTATGGTGCAGCGTCTCGACCAATCCAGTTGTTCTCTTTTTTTGGCTTCTACACTCTCGCATTCAGCAAATATAATTATGACAGTTAGAATTTGCAAAGAATTATGTACTCTCTCTTCAAATTAAACTTATTATTATGATATTCACTTACCAAATAGAAAATAATCAAGACTTTTGTTGGGCACATATTCATAGACAAGTAGTGTTTCTTCTCCTCCCAAGCAAAACCCTAGAAGCTTTACGAGATTCCTGTGTTGAAGCTTTGCTACCAATAAAACCTCGTTCTTAAACTCTCGTACACCTTGTCCAGAGTTTTTTGACAGCCTCTTCACAGCTATTTCTTGTCCATTATCAAGTGTTCCCTGATGAGTTATATGTAAAGTACTTAGTTTAAGCAGTCAATCATTTTCCATTCCATGCCCAAGTTTTGAAACATCAATTGTATGCACATCTTGAAACTGAAACTAAGCAATGCATGTATTCTTTTTTCACACACTTCTTTTTTATCAATTTCATTGAAAATCCCCAAGAATTTATTAAAAATGTAATTTTAATATCTACAATTGTAACTAGAATTTTGAATTCTACTATTAATCCCATAAGACTGCATATGTCCTTAAATTTCTGAAGAATGAAAGGATTTGTACCTTGAAAACTTGACCAAATCCGCCTTCACCTAACATGTTATCGGCAGAAAACTTTTTCGTGGCAGCTTCGATAATTCCCAAGTCAAATTGCAAGGATTCAACAGTTGTCATATCATTTTCGGCTAATTAATAAAATTAAAAATGAATTTTTTAGAAGATTAGCTAAAAACATATTAAAAAAATAAAGAGATACTGTAGTTATAAAACAAAATGAATTAAAATGTGGATAATCAACATTACCTTCATTTTGTTGTCGTTTGGCTCTTTTTAATTTGCGAATGAAACATCCGGCCACAACCACAACTAGCACACAGAGAGCAACTGGAGCAAGAATGCTAGGAATGACTATGGATGAGAGTTTATTTTTTCCTGTTTATTCAATAAAATTTTCAAACCAGTAGAACTGTAGAAGTGAAAACAATTATGAAGGGTAACAGCTAGGAAAATCTTTGTCAATTCTAGATTCTCAAACTTAAAAATATAAATTTTCCTCAGATATGTAAGTGATTGATAAAAATTTTCTTGATATTAAGCAATAGATCGAATACTAGTACATCGAGTATACGTATGGTAATATAGTATTACCTTTACGTACCGTTGCCACTGGGGCTGGCGGAGGAGGTGATGAATAGAAGGGGTACACCTCGTACCTAATATTACAACTTGGATACAGAACTCTTCCCCCTAGTTTTCCACTACAGCAAAATGGAAGTCGTGCTATGGCTCCTGTAAGACACCCACTGCAATTTGGTGTGGGCAGATCCTGCGTGCACTGTCCGAGGGTGTACAGCGTAGTAAACACTGTAGAATCTTCTTTGGTTGCAAACTTATCAGCGGCGATGAGAACCTCAAGGACTAGCCCAATCATGGTATTTGCTAGAACCTGGTTAAATAGGGTTGTTCTATTATCTCCAACCTGCGTCGCATTCGTGGTGTTCCTCATGAAGACCCAAGGTGAGTCTTCCGCGGTAGAAAGAAATGACTGGTTAGAGTAGCGTACCATGCAGTCGTCGTACCATATGACAACCTGTTTCTCGACGGGACACATTTGGACAACCTTTGAGGCCGCGGTGTACACGCAGACTCTGCAAGCGTCTGCGGACACGTCACCGCGGCAGAGGAAGAGGCCGTCCACTGTCTCCTCTGAGATCTGGTTGCCAGCAGTGGTCTGGTAAAAACCGGTGTCACGGCTGGCATTATAGACAAGGGTATACAGCAATCGGTCGCGATTGGTTTGGAAGATGGAGTTTGGGGTGAAGACGGTGGTGTTTGGGCAGACATGGGCGAGATAGTCGGCTTTTGTAGTGGGAAAGCCGAGCAAGGCAACCATTGAAAGGAAGAGAAGGACCACTTCTGCCATAGCAGCCATACTTCAGCAACTAGCTACTAGCTATCCCTTTAGATGCTTCAATGGTTCAACTAGCCATCCCTGTAATATTATGTAGTAACTTGGGGTCTTGAAGGACCGTTTGGTCAACGAATTCAGCTGAATCCAACTTTAAATCTTCTTTCTCATTCTCTGAATATTTGAGAGAAAGAGAGATATATATCTCTCAGTGGTCATTGTGTTCATGAAACTTCTTGGAAGAAGAGGAAGATAGAGACGAGGAAAGGAAGATGTGTTAAACTTGAGAACTGGACGATGGGGACGGGAGTCGTGACCAGCTACGTCTGCGACCAGTTTTCGCCATTGCTACAGTATGCTCTGTTGAGGGTATAATAGGCATTAGGTAGGTGTGGTAATTTTAGAATAGTATGAAAAAGCATTTTACTTTGTAAGTTCATTATCAACCAGTCAAAGATGTAGCCTTCGCGTGTTCTTCTCTTTTACCTTTCTTTTACCTTCTCAGTTATGTCGCGGTGGGATTTCAGTGCTTCTGGAGTGAAACTCAAACCGAGAGGGTGCAAAACGACATCGTCGGGAACCTCGATCTGCACTGTAATCGTCGCGATTTGGTACAAGCAGAGAGTTTGGTAATTTCTTTCCGATTAGCGCCTGTCTCTTTTATGCTCTTGAGCTATTGTCTGTCATGGAATCTTTTTACTTGCTTGTTATATTCAGTTTTCATCCGTCCATTTTGAAAGTATGAATTACTTGAGTTTTGAAGAAGAAGAATTTGTGATATTTTCAAGAAGAATTGATGGAATTTTCCAAAAATAGAAGAATTAGATGTATTAAGAAGAATTAGTTATTGAATGTTGAAAGAAGAAGTGAATAATTTTTTTTTTGAAGAAGAATTGTTGGATTTTGAACAAGTAGAAGAATTAGTTGTAAATGTTTGAAGAAGAATTAAATTTTGAAATTGATGAATTGGTTGAATTTTATGAAGCAGTAGATGATTAGTTGTGTATAGTCTGATGAGAAGAATGGAATGATTTGAAGAAGAAGAATTGGTTGAATTTGAAGAAGTAGATGAATTAGTTGCATATGGTTTGAAGAATAAGAAGTATGTGATTGTTAAAGAACAAAATTTAGTTGAATATTGCAGCTTGTGTAAAAGTAAAATAGAATTGGAATTGGTCTACTCATTTCATTTCATTGTCCCTTTATATAGAGATAGAGTTACAACGGAAATATTAATTACATTAAATACATTGAATGCTGATTGATCTATAATTGTGCTGATTGATGGTAATCACTGATTCCTTGATTCCCTCTCCGTCAGTTGCTTTGACGAAGGCACACAATATGTTTTTCCTTTAACACTCCCCCTTGTGCCAAGTCAAAAACGAAATGGTGCATGAGTTGTTGCCTCACTAAAAACCTTGCCAAGTAACAATAAAAACCTTGTGGGACAAAAATACACCTTGGTCGAAGGAAAAGAGCACAACGCACCTTCTACATTTGAGAATGACATGTGTGTGTTAGACTCCCCCTGACGTCTACACCTCCCCCTGATCTTTACATTAATCAAGTGAGTTTGGAAAGTCTTTGCATTCCTATGCTTTTCATATGTTTCTCAACTGTGGCCTTAGGCAGTGATTTGGTGAACAAATCTGCCACATTCTCCTCAGACCTTACTTGATTCACTTGAATCTTGAGGAGGTTCTGTTGTTGCTGATTGTAGGAAAACTTTGGCGATATGTGTTTTGTATTATCCCCTTGATACATCTTAGCTTTATCTGTTTGATGCAAGCTGCATTATCTTCATAAATGCAAGTAGGCTCTTCAGTGGTAGAACTCAAACCACTAGTCCCTCGAATATGTGTAATGATAGCTCTTAACCATATACACTCACGAACCATCTCAAATAGAGCAGTGATCTCTGAGTGGTTCGAGGAGGCAGCCACAAGGGTTTGCTAGGTTGATCTCTAAGATATCGCCGTGTTCCCAATGGTGAGTACATAACCATTTTGGGAACGACCTTTATGTGGGTCATAGAGGTACCCAGTATCAGCAAAACCAACCAAAACTTCATTTGGTGTTTCAGTGGAGTGAGTGGCGCTTTCGCCATCAACATTTCCTTTAGGGATTGCAGTTCCATATGCGATCCCTCTTGTCTCTCTGTAAGGAAAGAACAGTCCCAAGTCAATGGTTTCTTTTAGGTATCGAAGAAGTTCTTGATACCATTTCAGTGACGCTGCGTTGGCACTTAGCTAAAGCTAGCTAACAAGTTCACTGAGAATGCAATGTCTGGTCGAGTAAATTAGGCTAAGTACAATAATGCGCCTATTGCACTTAGATAGGGAATTTCAGCTCCCAACACTTGTTCGTCATCTTCCTTTGGACGAGATGGATCTTTCCTTGCATCCAAACTTCGACCGATCATGGGAGTGCTAGCAGGATGTGCTTTGTCCATGTTATATCGCCTGACTTTTGGACATATGCAGACTGGTGGATTAATATTCCACAAACTCGGTGTTCTAGTTCAAGGCCTAGATAGAATCGAGTTTTCCCAAGATCCTTCATCTCAAATTATGATTTCAAGTAGCTCGCGGTTTCTCTTATTTCATCAAGAGTACCTGTTATGTTCATATCATCGACATATACGGCTACAATTGCCAATCCGGAACTTGTTTTCTTTATGAATAAGCAGGGGCATAATTCATCATTCTTATATCCCTTCCCAATCAAGTAGACACTTAGACGGGTATACCACATCTGCCTGGATTGTTTTAATCCTTAAAGTTAGCGTTTCAACCTAGTTGCAAACGTACTCCGTGGTTTAGAGTCACTTGGCTTGGGTAATGTAAGGCCGTCAGGCACTTTCTTATATATCTCTGAATTTAGATCCCTATGGAGATATGCAGTAACCACATCTATGAGCTTCATTTCTAGTCCTTTGGAAACTACTAAGCTAACTAAGTAGCGGAATGTTATAACGTCCATTTTGGGAGAGAATTTCTCCTTGTAGTCAATTCCAGGGCATTGTGAGAAACCTTGCGCCACAAGGCGAGCCTTATACCTTAGGACTTCATTCTTCTCATTACGCTTTCTGACAAAGGTCCATTTATGTCCTACAGGCTTTACACTTGGTGGGGTTAGCACTACCGGACCAAATACCTATCTCTTTGTCAGAGAATCTAATTCTACCTGGATTGATTCATTCCATTTAGGCCAATCTGCTCTTTGTTGACATTTTTCAACAGAGCGTGGTTCGATATCATCGTGCTCTATGATTCCTTGAGCAACAGTATATATCATCAATGTGTATGGAAGATCTTTCTATCTACTCATACGCACTCTCGTAATCCTTTGAGATTTCTTTGTTCTCTGGAATCATTTCAAACATCGGAGCGTCCTCCAGTATTGATTCATGGACATAACTATAATCAGAGACAATCTCATGAGATGGATTCTATACATTGATGATTGGTTTGGGCCTTACTCACCCTTTTCTTCCTTGGGTAAGTGTCAATCGAACCAAGTGACCTCCCCCTCTTCCTTGGGGAGCCAGGGCCTCAACCACACCTCCACTAAGTGCGGTTGCAGTGCCTCTATCTACGGCACCGTGCCCCTTGTTGGGGACTTCTAACCTTGCAAGCACATTTGCAGCTGGTATATGTGATCTCGTCACTTTTACGATATCAGTAAACGCATCAGGCATCAAATCTGCTACGTTCTGAAGATCGATTATTCTTTTCACTTCACTTTCACTTTATGAAGTGCGGGGATCAAGATGAGACAGAGTGGGGACAAACCACGACAATTCCTGTCGTTCCCTTGGAAAATCCTTTTTCCTTTCTCCCCCTAACGACGGGAAGACTGTCTCATCAAAGTGACAATCCGTAAATCTAGCGGTAGAGAGATCGCCTGTCAAGGGTTCCAAATAGTGGATAATTGTTGGGGATTCGTATCCAACATAAATACTTAATTGTCTCTGAGGACCCATTTTGGTGCGATGTGGGGGCGCAATAGGCACATATACTGCTCAACCAAATATGCGTAAGCGTGAAGTGTCAGGCTCATATCCAGTTACCAACTGGTATGCAGAAAATGGTTGGCTAGCTGTGGGTCTGAAATGAATAAGAAAAGCTGCGTGCAATATTGCATAACCCCATGCAGATATAAGCAAGTTGGTGCGCATAACCAATGCCCTAGTCACCATCTGTAGCCTTTTGATGGTGGCTTCTGCGAGACCATTTTGTGTATGCATATGGGATACAGGATGCTCTACATCGATCCAAATAGATATGCAATAATCATCAAATGCTTTTGATGTAAACTGTCCAGCATTATCAAGCCTTATAAACTTGATAGGGTGATCAGGGTGGTGAGCCCTTAAACGTATAAGCTGTGCTAGGAGTATTGCAGCATTTCTTGTGGACAACAAAACGACATGTGACCAGATTGTCGAAGTATCCACCAGAACCATAAAGTACTTGAATGGTTCGTATTATGGATGGATAGGTCCACAGACATCTCTTTGTATCCTTTGTAAGAATGGAATGTTTTGTTTTGTATCTTTAGCATAAGACGGTCTCGATCCTGTTTTTACTAAATAGCAGGCTTTGCAAAACGAGTGATGTGCCTTTGAAATAGTCAATGAGGCATAATGGGAGGGAGGTAGTGCTTCTGGTACTTCAGAAAGCAATGACTGCATTTGAGCAATCCTAGAACCTGCACGTTGCAGTGTGGCGGATTTGTCTCCCATTTTTCACTCGAAAGAAGGGATGTCCGTGTGAGTTCTTGAAAAATACGGATCATCATGTCACGACCTCGGTGCCATAGGCGGTCATGCAAAAGCCTGTATGAGTCAATGACCCACATTTCATTGTTGGTGACAGTATATGATTCAATGATCCGAATCGTAGTGAGGTATGGTCCACTAAATTGACTCATAAGTTTCTCTAAGATGTGTTTCCTTCCACAGTCATTAGATGTAATATCAAGATATTCAGTTCCATTCTCACGGTGTGTTTTTACTGGATACTCGTTGGCACAAATAGCTTTGAAACATTAATAAGGTTCGATTAGCTCTTGGTGATTATAGAGCGTCTGTGACTTGAAATGTTGCGCCATTAGGCAGCAAAAATTTGGCAGTTCGTCGCCATTTTATTAGTTTTGATAATCCAATCATCGTAGTCACAGAGGAATTATAGGCTATTGGTTCAATGAATAATTGCCTATTTCTTAATATTGTGTGGGTAGTCCCACTATCATCTAAGTACTCAAATTCTCCTCCATTCATTCCTACAAATAAATGGGAGGTATTTAGAAAATATAACTCATATTCTTTAGAGTATTTCTATTTGCGTAGAATGATATTCTTTTCATTCTAATAATTTTTCTCTAGATGTATTGCTTTACATCCTTATAGTGCTATGTCGAACCATGTAAATATGTATAGTAAATAAATTTGAATAAATTCAGTGCTTCAGAATAAAATTCAAAATTTATTAATAAGCCAACGATAATCAAATCAAGGTCTTGTTCAGAAATCTTATTCATCAATCCATGATTGAAAATAAACTTTAAGACCAAACAGTAGTCTAACTAAAAATGAGGCATTATGCCTTCACAACTGTCTTTGGAAAATAAAAGGAATAAAGCAGATCAGTCAAGATTGAGAACATCCATTAACTTAGCAAGTTCCTCTTTGCCATTGGAGTCTGCAACTGAAAGGTTGACGTCTAGGTCATGACCTCCTTCTTCCATATAGTGAGCCACTTGTTCTTTAGACTCTCTATACCTCTTGTAATGGGCTGCTACTCTGTTGTTTGCTTGGCAGTTCTTGTACCAATGCCCAATGAATCCACACCTATAGCATGGTTCATTGTCAACTCTTTCCTTTGGCATCTTGTTTCCATGATCCCCATGTCCCTTTCCACGTGGTGCATTGTTGCCATGTGGGTAGGGATCAGCACGGCTAAACCCCCTTGCATTAGAGTTATTTCCACCTTTCATTTTTCCATAATTAGCCTCAGAAATTTTCTTTGTCCCAGTGAGCCTGGCATTGTTATTTAAGAGAATCTTATTTTGTCTCTCAGCCACTTGAAGTAGGCTTATCAACTTATTGAAGGTTGTGATTCTTTTGTTGTCATAATCCAACTGATACTGGTTCGCTAGTATAAAAGCTGAATTAGGAAAGGTAGTAAGAGTCTTGTAGATCATATCATCTTCTGTGATTTCCCTTCCACGGAAATTGAGACGTGCCTTTAAGCGCAACATGTCCTTGTTGAAGTCATTGACCTTTTTATAGTCAAGTAAGCGGATTCCATTCCACTGAACAGCCAGTCCTGGGAGCAAAGTATCGTGAATGTTCCCAAAACGTCCTTTAAGGGCATCCCACAGTGCTTTGGGTGTCTTCAACTGAAGGTACTCCCAGAGTAGGCTGGGATCAATATGTCGCCTCAGAAAAATTAAGGCATCTGCTTTTATCTTATTAGATAGTTCATCATCTTTGGGATCAGTAATGGTGGCAGTGTAGTCTTTTGCCATAAAGGCAGTTTCCATATCGGAAACCCAACGATGGTACTCAAGTCCTTCTGAGTCCAAGATGTCAAACTCAGGTCGAGTTGGATCAGCCATCTACATAAAACAAGATAGAAGATATAAATTACGCAGTCATAAAGACATCCACGTGAATTATTTTCCAAAAATATGAGTTAGATTTCAAGACCAAGATTCGTAATGGTCACACATTTTTTTTCGATGCTATGTGAAAATACTTTATCACGGTAATGTTGTGTGTATAATGCACATGAAATTTCATTATCATGGCCAAATGGTATTAATATGTTGCATTAAAATAATCATAGTACATTTAAATATAGCCTATAAAAATAAACTACATGGCATATAAAAATAAACTACATGGCATGCTCAAATTTCACAAATATACAACAAATTACATACTACACATAATATAACATGCGTAAAATAAAATATAAACAATAGCATAATTAAAGGCATGCTTAGGAATATAAGCGTAAATAAAATTCACAAAACATGCTCAGAATTGCATAAATAATATATAACAAAATATATATGGCATGTTCAAAATAAAGTATAAACTATAGCATAATTGAAACATGCTTAAACATAATTATTTAAAACATAATTAATAAGGCATGCTGTAAGAGGATTAATATTATCGAACAAAACATGCTTAATAACAAAATATAATAAAAGCATAAACAATAAAGTATAAAGCATGCTTTGTTAAAATCATAAAATAAAATATAGAAAACATACTTGATTTTGAGAAAATAAAACTATCCTAGCACACGCCCGTGTTGATGCAGACGTGCGTAGCGATGTTTTTGGACTTAAGAAAAACTGGACTACTTCGTCTTTCTTTTCAGCAATGAGCTTTGTTCTTCTTTTTTTCTTTTTCCCTTTTTCTGTTTTTTTTTTCTCTGGGATTTTTTTTTTCACTTTTTTTCTGTGGGCCTCAGGGCCTTTTTTTTCGTTCGCTTTTTTTTTTTTTGATTGTTTGGGCCGGGTCTTTACTTTGGCCCGGTCACCCCTTTTTTTTTTTCTTTGACGTCTTCTTCTTCGCTTTTTTTCTCCTCCGTCTGGTTTGCAGATGCTGCTGCAGACGCGCGGGGCTACTGCAAGGCCGATGCTGCTGCAGACGAGCGGGGACGGGAGACTGAAAACTGTGCAGTGCGGGGAGTTACTGGTATCTGCGCCGAGGGAGGGCAACACTGGTGGGCTGCGCCGGTGGGTAAGCTGCAACCGGGTCTGCTCAGGCGGGGTTGCCCGGGGTTGCAAGGCTCAGGGCTGCTGGAGGCTGGAGCGCGCTGGGCTGGGATCTGCAGGGGTCGGGGGGGGCGCTTGGCTATTGGCGCGGGGCTGCTACGTCGTCGCCGATGTGGGTGCTGCGACAGTGGGCAGGGGCACGGGGGTTGGGCAAAGACTTGTGGAGGGGTGTGGTGTGTGCGCGCTGGGTTGGCGGTAGTGCTGGAGGCCGGTGAAGTGAAGCCGGAGATGTGAGGCCGCTGGAGGCCGGTCTGGACGGGGAAGAGAAAAGAAATTTTTTTTGTTTTTTTTTTTTGTTTTTTTGTTTTGTGTGTGGCAGAAGGAAAAAAAAATTATAGGGTTTTTTTTTTCTTTCTTTTTCTTGGCTATTTGCTCTAAGCATGCTGATAACGTGTAAAAGTAAAATAGAATTGGAATTGGTCTACTCATTTCATTTCATTGTCCCTTTATATAGGGATAGAGTTACAACGGAAATATTAATTACATTAAATACATTGAATGCTGATTGATATATAATTGTGCTGATTGATGGTAATCACTGATTCCTTGATTCCCTCTCCGTTAGTTGCTTTGACGAAGGCGCACAATATGTTTTTCCTTTAATAGCTTGTTATTTCTTTGTTTTTTGGATGGGATGGTTCTGGATAGGGCTGGGCGTCCGGACCCGAAAGACCGAGGACCCGACCCGAACCGATGAAAAAAGCCCGATTCGGTTCGGTTTTAGTATTGAAATTTTCGGTTCGGTCCGAAGCCCGACCCGAATGCATATTTTCGGTTCGGTCTCGGTCTTCATATTTTTAGGGCCCGAAAGCCCGAACCGACCCGAATATTTAGCATATGCCACATGTCGCTCCATTGTAATACCCCGAAAATCCAATTTATTTTCCGAGGACATTGTAGAATGATTTCGAGGTCATGGAAGATTGTACGAAGCTTGGAGAAGTGTAGAATTAGTTCGAACGATTTTAGTTCGAAAAACGTACGTTAATTAGGGCACGCAAAATCGACTTTTTATACGTACAGAATTTGGGAAAACTTCCTTCATGAAAGTTGTAGTGCTCGTCGATACGATCGCGTGCATATGCGGAAACACAAAAATCGGAGTTCGTATGAATTAGTTATGATTTTTCGAAATAGTTTCCAGTTTAGTATAAAGCTTCCTTTTTTGGAAACTTTCCAAAATTATTTTCCAGTTTCCATTTTCGGAAACTGAAGCTTCACTCTCTCTCTCCCGCGCTCGAACCGGCCGGAAACTGGGTTTCCCTTCGCCGGCTTCGTTCTTGCTCCACAGGCCACCAATCTTCACCAAACTTCTTCCATTGGTTTCGTATGGTCCTTGCGCACCCGTATGTGGTGGCTTTGCACGGCGGCGCGGCCTGTAACGGCGGCGGTGAGCTTGTTTCGATTTAAGCTCGATTTTAGTCAACGCCGGTTTTCTCCTAGCTCCGGCCACCAAAACTTCCGATCCTTGGCTCCATGAACTCCCCTCAACCTGCTGATCATCATACTAGGAGGATTGCACCTAGAGTGACCGGTATCACGTTCGTCGGAGCTCGGTCGGTTTTCGATCCGAAACGAAAATCTTTCGATCTGGATATCTCGAGATGTAGTGCATCGTTTTGATTGATTCTTGTTCCAGTGGGTTCGCCTTGATGTTCTTAACAACTCTCTAGAAGGAATTGAGGCCTGAAATTGAAGTTTTTACTTCGAAAATTGAGCTCGCCGGTTTCTGGAAATTTTCGGCCACCTTCATACTGTTCAAGTAATTTTCGACCCCATTCCAGATCAAAAATTCCCCAAATTTCATGGCGCCTAGAACGAGAATAAATATAAACTTTGGAGATATTATGACAAGATTGTCTTGTGCTGCAGTGGTTGGGAGCAAAGCTTTTGTGTAAGAGGTCAGGGGTTCAAACCTTGCCTCTTACCGAATTTTGTGTGTAGTTTGCAATAGAGCTGGGAAACTTGATTTTGGGCCCGAAAAGCCCGAAGACCGAACCGGCCCGTTTGGGCTCGGTTTGGATCGGTTTCCACTTTTGAAAAAGCCCGAACCGGCCCGAACCGATTATTTCGGGCTCGGTCTCGGTTCTACCAAATTTCAGGCCCGGCTCGACCCGAGCCCAGGCCTAGTTCTGGATATGAATTTTGGTGTTGATTATGGTTTGAGGAGATGAGGTGGAGCAGGTGACAAGATTTTATACTGGTAAAATAGAGATGAATCAGCTGATAGTGGTCTCAGGGGTTGTATGTGATACCAAGCCTAAGATACTGGAGGTGAATGTTTTATGGTCAGAACAAATGTGTCGGGATATGAATTGGTTGAGAGCAAAATGGAAGGACTAGAGTATCAGTGATGGCTGAATTTGTTATATCAGTGACCATGTATGATAACACAGGCTTTGATGGTGAAATCCAAAACACTTTCTAGAGCTATTGTCGGGGTCTCGATATTTTCAGTGAGTGCAGCCTCTTGGGGTCCTAATATTTTCAGTGAGTTCATCCTCTTTGGCTTTGGTTTCACTGTAGGCAAAAGATGGCTATCAACATTAGCTCTAGGACTGAGCACTGACTGGTTCCTATTGGAAAATGCTTGATGCTTTACCAAAGGGACTTGAATCACGCTACTGCTTAGATTGAATATCTTTTGTGGCAGTGACTTCACCTGATGCATCTTGAAAGACCTTAATTTGACCGTTGTATTGAGTTTGAATCATGTCTTGAAAGGCTTGGAAAGCTGAGAAGACGGCAGATTTAAACTCAATACAATGGTCAAATGAGATTCGGCCCTAAAGGACATTGGAAGGCACACGATTGACAATCCAATCGAAATTTTTCAATAGCAATGTAAGGAACCCAAATTTGGGCTTATGACAATTGGAGACGCAATTGGATAAGGATCCGCTCTGATACTATGTTAACCAGCGACAAGTGTGGCCCGTGGCTCACTATTATACCAATATGATACCAACTTAACTACTTGTTAGGTGTTCGGTTTTAATCACAAAATGTCTCAGTACAATTAGGTGAGAGCCACCCACTTATAAGTTATATTTTATTTTGTCACTTTTCTAAGTTAACATTAAAAAAAGAAACATACTATATTAACCTTTACTGAAGGATTAACTATTGACCCTGAATTTACATCCTAATAATATCAACAATATGGAAAATGATTTTGGTATTTAACTATAGCATACATTACAATAATGCCATTGTTCTTGTTGAAGGAAGTCGACATCATGTGTGCCTCTTTAAACTAGGGTTTAGTCTTAGAGATGTAATAGGATAAGGTTCTAAACTTCCTAATTATGTTCGGATTCTATTACCTTTTGTGTACTCTGTACATCCCTATATATAAGGCTCTTATTATCAATAATAGAACACACAATTCTCTCATTAATCTCTCTGCAAATCATATTTTCCTTCAACAAGTTATCAGCACGAGGCCTAACCTTGAAACAAATAACCAAAACCCCAAAACAAGTTGAAACCCTCAAACCCTAATTGCCTCCGCCTCCCAACTAATAGCCCTCGACCCAAGGAGTCCAGAATCTGCAGAAACACAACCAAAACCGGCCAGAAACTTACCGAACCAGCCGCCGGAAGCCCCAAACCATCCGCTGCGATCTCACCACCGGTTCACCACCTTCCGGACACGCAATTACCACTAAATTTTGTCAACAGCACCGTCTTTGTCTTAGGATTCAGGAACCGGTAGAGATACTCCAAGAACCTGTCCAGAAGCTCTTGAACCGGCCGTCACACCAACTGATCCTCCTGCAGAAAAACTGGCAGAAACTACTTTTTGACCAATATTTCCTATTTCGGCCAATACCAACTGCCGCCAGCTTCTAGCCCTAGATAGCCATACAATACACTGCCCCTGCAGTCCCTGCACACCCGTGTGCCGCCTGCTTCAAATCCCCTGTAGCACCGCCGCATGCCCGTTGCATCCTTCTCCTCGCACCTTTCCTCTCGTTCCTGTGCATATCAGTCTGCTTGCGTGCCCCGAAACGTCTAGTTCGGGATCTCTGATCAAAATTCTTTCTTCATCAAAGTTGTTCGGCTTTGTCTCTTTCTCCAAATTTCGGCCCTATTAGAGTCGTTTTGAGAGCTGTATACCATTCGAAGTGGGAGCTATTCAGAAGCGAATATGCTCCTAATTTCAACAAGTCTTTATGATTAAAGTTCCTTCTTTCTTGTCTTTTAAATTTCATTATTTTATGCAGGATTTGCAATATATGATACATATCTCTATATCTCTATGGGGATATAGAGATACGTATCCCCATACGTATCTCTATGGGGATCTAGATACGGAATATAATGAAGGTTCTTGTGGACTTCATTTACCCAAATAAAGTGGCTCTTGACCACGGAGCACGTTTGCAATATGGGTGAAACGGTCACTAACGTGACCACTTGATTGGTAAGGGATATGATGAACTATGCCCTTGCATTTTCATGACAAGTTCTGGATTTGCAATTGTCACGGTTTATGTTGATAAACATAATTGGAACCCTTGAGAGTTAAGGGAAACCTCTAAACACCTAAAATCTGAGTTTGAGATGAAGAACCTTGGGAGTACATGGTTTTTGTCTAGATTTAGAACTTGTATACCATGTCAATAAATGCTTTGCATTTTGATAAAATCAAAGATGCACTCCCATGGTCGTCCGTAGTCTTGACCCTAAGAGGGATACGTTTCATCCTAGGGATAATGAGGAAGACGTGTTAATTGGCAGAAGTGTCTTACCTAAGTGCAATAGGCGCATTATTGTACTTGACACAATACAAGACCAGACACCTCATTTGTTATGAACTTGTTGGCTAGATGTAGCCCTGCGCCAACGTGACTCCATTAGACTGGTATAAAGACAATCTTTCATTATTTAAAATGTATGATAGATATGGGCTTGTTCTATCTCTGCATAGAGAAGAATGACGGAAGAATGAGAATGGATCTCATTAGCCCAGGTGGCACCGTCCAAGACGCCGTGATCCACAAAGCCACCGGTCACCCATCCTCCTCCCTAACATCAAAACGACGATGATGCTTTGATGGGTTTTGCTGATGTAGGGTACCTCTCTAACCCTCACAAAGGTTGCTCGGTCGCTCCCTAACATGTTATGTCTTTACCATGGGAAGCATTGCTATATGTTGGAGGTCTACAAAATAGACCCTTGTTGCTACTTCCTCAAATCATGCACAGATTATTGCTCTACATGCAGCTGTGCGCGAATGTATATGGCTAAGGTCTATAATTAGACATATTCAAGGAAGTTGTGGTTTGAAGTCTACCACGGAAGAACCTACATACATTTATGATGATAATGCAGCTTGTATTGAGCAAATAAAATTAGGTTTCATCAAGAGCGACAACACCAAACATATATCGCCTAAGGTCTTTTATAATCAGCAATAACAAGCACTTCTAAAGATTGAAGTAAAGCAAATCAGATCAGAGGATAATGTAGCAGACTTATTTACTAAGTTGTTACCTAAATCCACCTTCGAGAAACATGTGAAGAGCCTGTGATTGAGAAAATTATCCGAACTCCCATGATTGTAGCAATCAGGGGGAGATGTCGACATCAACGGGAGGAATGATGTCTACATGATCGATCTCGAAGAGTGAAGGACGTGTTGTGCTCTTTTGGTCCTTCAACTGGGGTTATTTTTGTGACATAAGGTTTTTGTTACTTGGCAAGGTTTTTAGTGAGGCAACGATCAAAGCATCATCACCAAGTTTGAGCGTCACAAGGGGGCATGTTGAAGGAAGTCGACATCATGTGTGCCTCTTCAAACTAAGGTTTAGTTTTAGAGTTGTAATAGGAGAAGGTTCTAAATTTCCTAATTATTTTCAGATTCTATTACCTTTGGTGTACTCTGTACATCCCTATATATAGAGGGCTCCTATTATCAATAATAGAACACACATAATTCTCTCATCAATCTCTCTGCAAATCATATTTTCCTTAGACAGTTCTAAGCATTTTTGGATCATATGTTTGCAAAGAAAATTGTGCTTCCCCTGCCATTAGTTGAATACATCGATCGAACAGTTTTAGATGTTGAGTCTAGTAAATTAGTGAGCAAGCAAAATGAATTCACAGTCAAGAAGAACAAAGGAATAAGAGATTTGAGATTTTCTGATATGATATTTACCTTCTCCAAGAATGGAGTATTTATACAAGATACTCCAAGACCTATTAGGAAACTAATTACGACAGAAATAATCTTAATAATACACAATATTCACAATCCTAATTACATGGCATGACTCACGCCAACACTCCTTCTCAAGTTGGTGCATACAAATCACGGATGTCCAACTTGTCAAGTGAGTCATAGAAGGCTTTACTCGAGAGAGCCTTTGTAAGAATATTCGCGAACTGTTCTTCAGTAGGAACGAAGGGAAACATAATGATCTGTCCATCCAGCTTCTCTTTAATGAAGTGTCGATCTACCTCCACATGCTTCGTGCGATCATACTGAACAGGATTGTGAGCATTTTCAATTGCAGCCTTATTATCACAATAAAGCGGCATAGCCTTTTTATGTTTGAATCCCAAATCCCTCAACAAATTTCTCAACCACAACATCTCACAAAGTCCTCGGGCCATCCCTCTATACTCTGCTTCTGCACTAGAACGAGCAACCACCTTCTGTTTCTTGCTCTTCCAAGTAACCAAGTTACCACCTACAAATGTGATGTAGCCCGAAGTAGACCTACAATATGTAATATTACCTACCCAGTCCGCGTCTGTGTACCCGAAAACATCCAAGTGACTGTGTTTTGAAAAGGGTAATCCCTTCCCTGGAGCAGACTTTAAATACCGCAAAATATGAAATACAGCATCCATATGAGTCTTACTGAGATTATGCATAAACTGACTCACCACACTAACTGCATAGGCTAAATTTGGTCTAGTGTGGGATAAATAAATCAACCGGCCAACTAACCTCTAGTATCTTGCTTTATTCGTAGGTACTTGATCCAAGTACTCTGCTAACCGATGGTTTTGCTCAATAGGAGTATCAACAGGTTGACAGTCAAGTATACCTGTTTCTGCCAGCAAGTCAAGAACATACTTCCTCTGACTCAACACAATACAATCCTTCCCACCAGCAACTTCAATTCCCAAGAAAAATTTCAAATTACCCAAATCTTTCATCTCAAATTCTAAAGACAACTGACCTTGTAACCTTTGAATCTCCTCAAGGTCATCACCTGTCACAACCATGTCATCAACATAAATAATCAAGGCAGTCACTTTACCACATCGATGTTTAAGGAACAAGGTGTGATCTGAATTGCTCTGTCGGTACCCAATTTTCTTCATGAACTTGGTGAACCTAACAAACCAAGCTCTTGGAGACTGCTTCAAACCATAAAGAGATTTTTTCAATCTGCACACCACCTGCTCTCCAGTAGAAGTACCATATCCAGGAGGCAAATCCATATAAACCTCTTCATGCAGATCACCATGCAAGAATGCATTCTTAACATCAAATTATTGTAAAGGCCAATCAAGATTAGCAGCTAACGAAAGAAGTACCCGAATTGTGTTAATTTTCGCCACTGGTGCAAATGTCTCATCATAATCCACTCCATACTTCTGAGTATAGCCTTTAGCCACTAGTCTTGCCTTGTACCTGTCCACCGATCCATCTGAATTGTGTTTCACGGTATACATCCACCGACAACCAACTGTCTTCTTCCCGCGTGGTAATGATACTAGCTCCCACATACAATTCTTCTCAAGAGCATCCATTTCGACTGTCATTGCTTGCATCCACTTCTCATCCCTCATTGCATCCTGCACTTTACTAGGGAGAGACACAGAAGATAATTGATTCACAAAGGCTACATACGGTTTAGACAGCCTATGGGTCAACACATAATTAGCAACGGGGTATTTAGCTTTTGCACTTAGAGTAGGTTCATAGTGCTTCGGGGGTTGACCACGGGTGGAACGACTAGGCAGAGTTTTGGTGGGAACAATATTTGACACAGAAGAAGGAACACTAGCTGACACAAAAGGACTAGGCAGAGGTTGGTGGGAACAATATCTGACACACAAGATGGAACACTAGCTGACACAGAAGGAGTATTAGATAAAGAAGGATCAGAACATACCTCGGGTGACGACTGAGTAGGTAAGACCACTGAAGGAGAGGGAGAGACAGAAGAACTGTTCAAAAAGGCATTGGCGACATCAAGAATATTTTCATCGAAAACAGAATCAGGAACTTCCTCTCGGGCCAACTGGTCAGATTGATCCAATAGACTGGTCAGTAGCTGATTACCCATATTCTCTTCTCTGTTTGGTGGGCTGCTGTCCTCTTTGTCAAGTTCCGTTCCCAAACACTCCAGCCTTGAGAACTCGGATGCCAGTCTCCCATCTTGCCCACAAAACAAATCTTCATAATAACAAGACTTCTACCCCTGACGAGGAGTCACAGGAGGCAAAAAATAACATGTATCTTCACTGAACGTAACATCCATGGTGAAATAAAACTTCTGGGATTGAGGATGATAACATTTGTAACCTTTCTGATGAGAACCATACCCCACAAACACACACTTAAGGGCTCTAGCATCCAACTTTGGCCTCTGATTCTTATATAGATGAACATAAGCAATACAACCAAAGACACGAGCAGGAAAAGTATTAGAAGATGGAATAGAAACATAGTTAGACATAACCTCAAGTGGGACACGACCTTGAAGAGGGACAGACGGAAGACTATTGATTAGATGAGAAGCACACAATACGGCCTCTCCATATAGATACTTACGCATGTTAGCACTAAGTAAGAGAGACCGAGCCATGTCCAGAAGATGATGATTTTTCCGTTCAGACACCCAATTTTGTTCAGGTGTTTGTGGGCATGAAGTTTGATGTATTATGCCATGGTGTTGGAAATATTCATGAAAAGAATGATTGACAAACTCACCCAAATTATTAGAACGAAAGACCTAAACATGAGCATCATATTGAGTACGAACAAGCTTATGGAATGCTGTAAAAGCAGAGAAAACAGAATCTTTGGACTTAAGTAAAACCACCCAAGATAATCGAGTAAAGTCATCAATGAATAACACAAAATATCGCATTCCAGAAAGGGTAGAATGTTTAGAAGGACCCTATACATCTGAATGAATTAACTCAAAAGGCATAGTACTAGAATGAAAATTCGAAGGATAACTAGACCTATGACTCTTCGCCAAAGCACAAGTTTCACAATGCAGGTTAGACTCACTAACTCCCAGAAACAATGAAGGCATGGACTTCTTCATAACTCCAAAAGACGGATGACCCAAACGCCTATGCCACAACCATAGCTCACTCAATCTGTCAGAATTCAATGTCAGGGCCAAAAGCTGTTCCGGTGCTTGTGTTGGCTCTACGTACATGCAATCCAAGTGAAACAGCCTTACCCATGATCACCCTGGTGCACAGATTTTGAAAAATAACATACATTGGATAAAATGTTACAGAGCATTTATTTTGTGACCCCAACTGGGATACAGACAAAAGATGATGAGACAATGAGGGTACATAAAGCACATTATGCAATACAATGGATGATGTAACCTGAGACTGGAAAAGATGCACCATTCGCATTAGAAACATAGGATATAGAAGGGGATGACATAGACATATAGAAGGACTTATCATAGGTCATATGGTCAGACGCACCAAAATCAATTATCCATGTATCACTACCAGTAAAGCTAGAAACATGTAAAGCAACACCAATTTTACCTCGAGTTTCCTTAGTCAAGGAAACATTACCCTGTGAGGGATCTTTCCCTGCAATGCCGTAGAAGTTAGGTTCTGGCACCAATTGGACTGCCACTTTGCCTCTTTGACCACCACCACGTCCTCTACGTCCTATAGTATTATTGCCTCCTCTCCAACCAGAGTTGGTGCCATCGAGCTTTACACCAAAACTTGAATTATCAGTTACATTCTGAACAATCACAACCTCACGGGCCACAGAGTTCACCCCTCCGTTCTGAGATCCTCCAGTATTCCCATCAGTAAGAGTCAAATCCACCATTTTTTTTTCTCAGACCCTACAAATTGTAACAAAAAGAATACCAAAGAACCAGAAAGGATATGGACGGACACAAGAACAAAAAAGGATGAACTGATGGACAAAGGATGAAATCAACTTGTAGAAGCAAAAGAACTAATTCACGACTTGCAGAAGCAAAAGAACCAATTCGACAAAAAAAAAAACAAGGCAAGAGAATCAATCGACTAAAAGAACCAATTCAACCAAATCAAAAAAAGGACCGAATCAAAAGAACCCTATATTCGCAATGGAAAGAACATACCGAGTCCGAACGGATCTCGGCTCTGATACCGAGTCAAGAAGAACAAATGAATAAGAGATTTGAGATTTTCTGATATGATATTTACCTTCTCCAAGAATGGAGTATTTATACAAGATACTCCAAGACCTATTAGGAAACTAATTACAACAGAAATAATCTTAATAATACACAATATTCACAATCCTAATTACATGGCATGACTCACGCCAACATTCACCTCGGTGAAATGATGGAAAGAGTGAGCTGATTTGAAGTAGGATTAGCGGTATGTGTATACTCGTTTATTGGAGCAACTCTACCTATTGCAAATATGGCTGGTTTCTTTGGTTCAGGAAGACCAATTGAGTCATCATTTCCGAGCAACACAACCACAGCTGACATTGTTGGTCTTTCTTCAGGGTCTTCCTGGACACATAAAAGCGCAATCTGCAAGTATTTCAAAATGTCTGCTTTCGGGCAACATTCCATCAACAAAGGTTCCACAAACTCCGACCCTTTTCCATCCTTCCATAGTGTCCATGCCTATCAAATAATTAAGTAGATAAGTCTTGTTATTGATGCCTGCATTGCAGCTAAACTTGGTTAAGTGAGACTATTAGTCAAAGGGGGCAAAGAAACATACGTATTCAATGAGCGTCTTGGCATGTTCCGTGAGGTAGAACCCACTATTCTTTTTCCCACTTATAATCTCAAGCAAGACTACTCCAAAGCTGAAAACATCAGATTTTACAGAAAATAGTCCCTCCATTGCATACTCGGGAGCCATGTAGCCGCTGTTTTAAGGGTAAGCATAAGCCATAAAGCATCAGTGCACATATTCTCTTTTCAATTATGGTAAAAAGTTGAAATACACATGAAGAGACTCACTGTGTTCCGACAACTTTTTTAGTGTTGGCAATGTTCTGGTTGTCACAAAATATCCTTGCCATTCCAAAGTCCGATATTTTTGGAACCATTTCATGGTCCAACAACACATTGTTGGGCTTCAAATCCCTGTGAATGATCTTAAGCCGGGAATCCTCATGAAGATACAGAAGTCCTCTGGCTATTCCTTCAATGATGTTGTGGTACGTTTGCCAATTGAGTTCAGCTCGTCTTTCCAAATCTAAAAAGTTCAGTGGTAATTAAACCAATGCAGTTCATGTCATTGTCATGGTATCAAAGGGAGTATAATATATAAGCGAAAGACAGTATAGTGGGGAATGAACGAACCAAAGATAAAAGTATCAAGGCTTTTATTTGGCATGAACTCGTACAAAAGCAGCTTTTCTCCTCCCTCATAGCCACATGCCAAAAGCCGCACGAGGTTTCTGTGTTGAAGCTTTGCAATGAGAGTGACTTCATTTCTATACTCCTCTAAGCCTTGCCATGACTTTCTTGATAGTCTTTTAACAGCTACTTCTTTCCCATCTAGCCAACCCTGGAGTATTTCCAAAGTTACATACACATGTGGTCTTACTCAGCCAGCTATGAACCATTACTTCACCCATTTAGAACTATAACTCTATAAGAGATGTATTACCTTGTAAACAGCACCGAATCCACCTTGTCCAAGCTTGTTCGAATCTGAAAAGTCATCTGTAGCTTTCCTTATAGTAGCTAGATCAATGAATGGCAGCTCTTCAGAACTTACCATTTTCTCTTCTTCAATGATTGTGACTCCAGTGGGGTTTAATAATTCAGGTAATAGTCCATGCTGGCTTCTTTCTTCATCTGCAGCAAGGTTAGAATTATAAATAACTTTTAGTTGGTAATCCTACGCATATAATTATATTATAATTAAAGAGTTTTGATCCATGTACCATGGACATTTTCCAATTCCCTTCCCCGCCGAAGATAGACAGCACAAAGTACAATGAAAACTGCTGATAGTATTGTGGATACACATATAACGACCACCACCTTCCAACTCTTCCTCTTGTCCCCTGTCAATTAATTTATAGTGAATTGATAGTATGTATTTTCAATGTATTGCAACTTTGCAAGTACAGATGATTATCAATGGAAAAGAAGAACATTTGAATTTTGAAGTCCCTAACCTTTGGAAATGTCGTTGAAAAATTGGTAGAGCTCAAACCTCACATTACAATTCCTACTAACAACAGTTCCACCTTCGCGAGCAGAGCAGCATACCTGAAGCTCCTCACGAGCAGAATTCAAACAGTTATGGCATTCATCTTCAGAAATGTCTCTAGTGCACTGTTGTAAGCCATAAATAGATTGCTTTCCTGAAAATTTCATATAGCCGGTTGCAAACATATCCTTAGAAGTATAGGCAGTCTGGTCCAAGAGCTTTGTCATTAAATTATTCAAAACATCAAATAACTGCTTGGGATTTGTTACATTCTTCTCCTGCTTATTCTTCTCAGGAAGCTTCCCACCATATAACATCATTGAAAAGAACGGGGCAGAGGAATAGTGAACTTGACATAGATCATACCATATGATTGCTTCTTGAGTTTTACAACTCTTGATTTCCTGGCTTGCATCATGAACACAGCTCTGACAAACTGTGGAGTTTACATCCCCTCTACAAAGTGCTTGTCCATAGACGTGGTCACTGCTATTGCCAATCGTGTCATTGTAGAAACCACCATAGATTGAAGTATTGGAAGACAATGAGTCGAGGAGTAGCTTGAGATTATTTTCAAATGAACTCTTGGCAGTATAGTTTGTGGATGGACAATCTTTGAAAAGAAGATCTGCACCAGAAATGGTAGTAGGCATTAAAAGTAGTATAATTATGCAAATCATAACTGAAAGTGGATATCCCATCAGATTTTCAGGAAAAGGTTCAAGGAAGATTCATACATGTACACATTTAGGTCTCTCTGACTATTCAAGTCTGGCAACGGAAGTCTAACCACTTGTTTGCATACGGTTAGGCTCTTGTATATGCCCAGAAACTTCCTAGTTGAGATTCTATGATAGGGACTGGGAATAAATGTTCAAAGCTTCGAGTATTAGACCATCTGCCATGGTACCCCATAACCCCATATATAGCCTACCAATACCTCCCACGGTAAGCTATTCCACGTTTTCCAAAAAAATTTTTGCCGTTTGACCTTGTGTTGAAGTCATATATGGCTTTATATCAATTCAATTTTTTATTGTCCACTTATTTTGTTCCTCTTTTACCCCTCATCACTCAATTGACTTTATTTTTATTCCATTTTTGTCCTCTATCAGTTTTAGTTATAATTAATTTTTCTTTTGAAATTTTATGCCTATAAATTTATTAATAATAAAAACTACACCATTGCAAAGATCACATTGAGATCTTTCATTTGAGCCTAATATTAAATATATTTGGGTTAGATTATTTTAATACAAATGATGTTTTCATAAAAGAATATAAATTATCAAATTATGTGTCTGCAATTATGGCATTCCATTTATGCCTTACGGTGGGAAAAGACTTTGTTTAAACTCCATACTTCCGAGGTATGTTCCTTCATGGTAAGCCATATATGGCTATATAGCCTATCAATTATAGGGTACGGTGGCAGATGCTCTTATAGGGACCAAGAATATTTTGTACTGAGCAAGACACTGATGTAAACTAGTACTTCTGATTAGTAAAATTACACGTTTTATGATAAAAAAATTTTAAAATGTTGAATTTTCTGATGTATACTAATCAATGACTTTGGCACCTTGGCTGCATACTATTCTTAAAATGAATGAATAATCTATAGCCAGCCTATAGGGGTTCATAAACAGTTGCAAACTGTTATATTCTGAAAATACTACGTGTTGAAACTTTAGAGTTTATTTTTCTTTGCACTTTATGTTTGGTTCTGAACAACAATTTTTTTCACCAACTACTGGACATATTTTCTTTGGGCATACGTATTCTATGGACTGAATAACAACCTTGTCACACCCTACTTGTATTGAGAAGAATTATGTCAAGTGCCTCTGAAAGTCGCAGAAGCAGAATAAAAATAGCTGTGTTGATCCTTTTTTTTTTTCCTTCTCAGTTTTATAATTCTGCTAGACATTACTGGGAAGATGGTACTTTCATCCAGCACATCAATAACATGAGTAGTTATGAAGTGTGTGCCGTTCCCAAAAATGTACGAAATTTGAAACTCAAGAGGCAAAAGAGAATACATATATAGACATATTTCAATTGCAATTCCAAATTGGGAACTCATATCAGTTAGAGATTAGACTTTGTGACTCATTTGCAGAAGGCAGGTACGTTGTGCCTGGGAGGACAGAGCATCAATTACATGACAATTTCAACGCAACCATGAACATCAGCTCTGCTACCGTGGCGCTATGTTGGAAATTGTTAGTCCATTATAAGAGCTACTAACAGCACCAGCCTTATTATGGACATTACAGTTTCACTTTTCATATGACAGGCCAACCATGTCTTCTGTCTTTCCATGTGCAGTTAATAAATTAAAGTATAATTTTCTCAGAGTTTAGATCTAGATATCCAGTGAAACAAACAGGGTAGTTGATAGACTAAATCCTGGCCTACCTGGAAATCTCACCAAACTATTTCTCTGACCACTCAAGTAGAAGAGAGAAGCCAGGAAGTTACTAGTGAAAGAGCTGGACTTAGCATAGGAAGTGGCACAACATAGCAGACTTGACTTTACCTATAGACATCTGAATAAATATAAATCCTAGTAAGCTTATGTATCTAATTTATTAAATTATAACAGAACGTCTTGGTTACTAATTTAGATCGATTACATAGTTGACTTGATTCTTAATAAATCCACCTTAAATCCTTAATATATCCATCTCAGTGTAAAATAATACCAGTAAGAATATATTCAGCTTTCATTGCTCATACCGTAGCTTTTGCGTTAAGTATAATTAAATTTAAAAACGAAATCAAAGTTAAAAAAAAAAAAAATTCTGGGTTGTCACCCTAATATTTATAATTCAAGTTGCAAAAGAGAAGACATATTCTTCAATTGCAATTCAAAGATTGGAATTTACGTATTCTTCAATTGCAAATTTGCAATTCAAAGATCGGGATAATATTCACAATCTGAGGGCTCTGTATTAAATAATTACACTTCCTACAGATTACAGATCAAGTAAAGTCAACAGAAAGCAAATACACAATTTAAGTACTATGTGCCTGGTAGGACAAAGCATCAGTGCATTACAAAATCCATGCCATCCATGAATCAACTTCGTTACCGAGGCATGATATTAGAAACTGTTAATCCATTAATTGAGCAACTATCAGCACCTCCCTCAGTATGCTGATTAGTAAATCTTCCCATGTTGAAAGCAGGTTTTTCAGGTTGAGTGAGACTTACAGTTTCGCTTTTCAACATTACAACTGCAGAAGACATGGTTGGCCTGTCATTTGCATCTTCTTGAACACACAACAAACCAATGTGGAGATATCTTAAGAATTCTTCTGGATCACATGAACCAACCAGTGACGGATCAATTAGCTCCAACCCTTTTCCTTCATCCCATAATTTCCATGCCTGCATATCATCATACAATGGATAAGCATTACGCAATATCACTTTGAGGAAGTGCTAAATATCTATGAAGTTTATGTTAAATAAACTTACATAAGTTATGAGGCTAGGCGCACGTTTTAGTAAATGACAGCCAGTGTTCCTTCTCCCAGTTATGATCTCAAGCAAGAGTACTCCAAAGCCATAAACATCGGACTTGACAGAATATAGTCCCTCCATAGCATACTCCGGGGCCATATATCCACTTTTATAACACAAAAATTCATGGTAAGGGTTTGGAAACAGAACTGGGGGATGAAAACAAAAGTATTGCAACAGAACAACATATGGAACGATTTGAAAGTTTATATAAAAGAGTTCAAAAGTTAATTGCTTCAGTAAAACTAAACTGGAAGATCAAAAATCAAGCACTTACTAAGTCCCAACTATTGTAGCAGTATTAGCTTGTCCTTCACTTCCTGCAAAGATCCTGGCCATGCCAAAATCTGAGATCTTTGGGTTCATCTCATTGTCCAGTAATACATTGCTAGCTTTCAAGTCTCTGTGGATGATTCTAAGTCGAGAATCCTCATGCAAGTAGAGAATTCCCCTTGCAATTCCAGTAATAATGTTTTTACGTCCGGTCCAATCAAGTTGTGCACTTTTCATTGAATCTAGCCATCATAAGTGGAAAATCAATGATTAAACACAAATTGGCTAGGAATCATACTTGGCTTTATTAGCTATATAAATTGAAGATAAATTAAATTGACAGAGATAAAAAGAAATTAGCACACCAAAAAGAATGACATCTAGACTGCTATTTGGCATGTATTCATATACAAGAAGCTTTTCCACTCCATCTACACAATAACCCAAGAGCCTGACAAGATTTTTATGTTGAAGATTCATTATCAGTTGAACCTCAGTTGTGAATTGCTCTGACCCTTGCTCGGAACAGCATGAAAGCCTCTTTATCGCCACTTCCTTTCCATCACTCATGATACCCTGAGAAATTAGGAGTCAAATCAAACAAAATAGTAACCAAACAGATAATAAATACAACCATTTAGTTTTCCTATAGTGCAGAAGTTTTAAATTACTAGAAGCAATGTTATTACCTTGTAATATTTTGGTCAAGAAAAACTGTTCTTACCTTGTAAACAGGACCAAAACCACCTTCCCCAAGTTTATTCGACTCAGAGAAGTTGGAAGTAGCTGCTCGTATAGATGCAAAGCTGATATTGGGGTACTCCTGAGCTTTGAGGTTGTTCCTTCCTATTAATTGGTTTTCATGGACTAGTGTAGGTAAACCTAAAATTACACTATTGTCTGAAGATGGAGCAAAAAAAAAAAAAAAAAAAAAAAGCTGCTTCAGAAAATGATTCAGTGAGCTTTGAATTAAATTTTCCATAAGCATTCAATATCATTACCTTTTCTATTTCTCCTTTTCATTGCAAGAAATATACAGAAACCAAAAAGTACTACCGCCAGGCATGCTGATAGGCTCACCAGGATTATTATCAACCTAACCTTCCTTCCACCTGATTTTGGCAAGCATTTGCAATAAATGATCTAATTTCCTTGTGAAAAAGGCTATAATATAATAACATGCATAATGATACACTTTCTTGAAAGTACTTACCCTTAGAAGCTTGTGTTGGATAACTGTAGAATGGGTATAACTCATACCTCAGAAAACAACTATGACTGAAAAGTCTTGCACCCATGGAGAAGAAATATTCTCTTAAAACGTCTTCTGTGGCTGTCTGAAGGCATTTGTCACAGTCACCTTCAGATAAATCGGCAGTACACTGCACAAGAGCATATATCACTTCATCTCCAAAATTCACTTCTCCAGTAGCATACATCTTAGGAGAAGAATCATTATAAGCCGCTTTCTTAGCGAGTTCACTCAGCTTTTGATTCACAACAGACTTAAACTTTTCTGGCTGCTCTGAAATATTCTGTGGATTGACTTGAAGAACGTTGTTGTCCGATACATTTAATCTGCCAAAAAAATTCTCATTGGAGTAGCGCAGCTGGCACCATTCGTCCCATACAATTGCTTCTTTTGACTTAGGACAGAGTTTCATAATTTTTGATTGTGCTGCCTCTATGCACTTGTGACATGTATCGTTTGAAACAAAGTCGAGGCACATATAGAGAGCGTAAACTCTATCTGGCTCATTTCCAATTGAACCATTGTACGACTTGGAAACAGAAGCGTTGGAAGGTAATAAATTGAGTAAAATCTCAAGGTTTTCTTGAAACGTATTGTGGCCTGTAGAGTTACTAGTAACAACTGAGCACATATTATAAGGAGGGAGATCATAAGGTTGTGCAGCACAAGCAAGCTCAAAAAGGAGAGTCATGAAAGAACAAAGCAAAAGCACCGGAATGGTTTTCATGACACTAGAGAAATGAACAATGTTTTGTCTGGCAAATTTTTGCAGTACAATAATCATCTAAAATCATACCAAAAAATTTGTACCACGTTATATATAGACTAAAATAGACCTTTCAGCTACAAGTATGCATTCAAGCTTCTCCTTCAGCAATTTAGTCAAGCAGTGTAGTCTGGAAAAGTAAAAGATCTAGATTGATGGGACCATCTAGTCCTTAGATTCCTGGAACCTGTTCTCCTTTGTTTGCTATTCAGCCATCGGCACACAGGTTGAAGGATTTATTGACTAAAACTAATATACTATGAAAGATAATGACAGAGAGATGTCACTGGCATATAATAAAATTGGAACACGCTTGGATTTTTTTGTGGGTTTGTTGTTTATGGCTGATGTGCAATATATTTATTATTCTTTTGGAATTGTTAATGGTGTGGTATCCTTGGCTTTCTTATCTGGGTTGGAAGTGATCACATTAATGGTCAAGGCGTAAAAGTCCAAGGATGCATGGTTTTGAAGGAGAATAGGTAAAGCACGAACCTTTGTGGTCATGACCACAAAGCTTCGACGAAGCTCTTCATAGTTCTCCAATGGATTCTGTAACTTCCAAATTTCCAGTCGCTGCCAGTGTAAATCTTTGACCTTTTCCAGACTTTTTAACAAAAATAACCAAATAGGAGAAAGAGGGTAACTTTTTGGGACATCTTACCTAATGGGCTTGCAGAGATGGGCCTAGACTTGAGTTTACATTATGTGTATAGAAGTGGAAGTCCATTTGGGATGACTTTGTAGACCGTTGCAAACCCAAATAGGTAAAAATATTTAGATAATCACCTATATCTTTATTCTTGAGAGACCTACTCTGAAATTTCGCTCCTATTATTCATCAATCAAAACTCTAGTTAGCATACTTGACCAAAAAAAAAAAAAAAAAAACTCTAGTTAGCATACTTGACCAAAAAAAAAAGGAAAACTCTAGTTAGCAAAAAACCTTGTGGAGTGCCAAAATCTTGATTCAAATTAAAGATGTTAAAGCAATTTTTCGATTATTTGACTTATTTCTGATCCTCTGTGTCTTTTTCTGTCACTATAAACATGATATGATCATAAAAAGCACTAATAAGACTAAGAAAATCAAAATCATCTTCCGGACCTGGAAGGATTAGGTTTGACATGACATTGCTAGGTTTTCCTAAACCATGTAGAGAACTAGTTCTTGTTTAACAAGTAACCTAAGCCTATAAATACAGTACACATCACTCATTCTACTCGAGCAAATATGGGAGCATACGAAGCGCTTTTTTTTTTTTTTGGGGTTTGCATATGCTCCTTAGAGATTTTTTAATGAGGTCGTGAGTTCGACTAAAAATAGACTAGTTATTGTATTTGATTAAAAAAAATTAAAAATCTTGTGTCAAATTTTGCAATATCATACCATGAATATTAACAATATGGAAATTGGCTTTCTTTACAAGTTACGGCAATACATTACAATGCTCCTCATTGCTACATAAAAACTTGCAACTTCCATTGCATCCATTTATTACCTATTATGTACATGACACTATGCATCTCCTTCTTTGAACTTTCAGTTTTCAATCTCTGTACATACCGAGCAAAGTCACCTTGGCAAAATGATGGAAAGAGTGAGGCCATTCGTTGTAGGACTAGAAGTAGACTCGTCAATCGGAGCAATTCTACTCGCTGCAAAAATTGCTGGTTTCTTTGGCTCAGCAAGTTCAATTGAATCACTTTCCAGCAACACAACCACATTTGACATTGTTGGTCTTTCTTCAGGGTCTTCCTGGACACACAAAAGCCCGATATGCATGCATCTCAAAATCTCTTTTATCGCGGATGATTCCATCAAGCAAGGATCTACAAATTCAACTTCTTTTCCATCCTTCCATAGGTTCCATGCCTATCAGTTATTTAAGCAAATTCAAATTCAAATTCATGTCAATTTGGGAGCAAAACTTGAATATTAACCACTTTACAGATAGGAACTTACATATGCAACTAGTGTCTTGGCATGTTCAGTGAGGTAGAATCCACTATTTTTTTTCCCACTAATAATCTCAAGCATGATTACTCCAAAGCTGAAAACATCAGATTTTACAGAAAATAGACCCTCCATTGCATACTCCGGAGCCATGTAGCCACTGATTAAGTATAATCGTTAGCTTGTTCTCTACTCCATCACATTTAAAGGACTCCAGAAATTAACAAAAAAAAGAAGGATAAAATGAAGCAACTCACTATGTTCCTACAACTCTTTTGGTATTAGCTGTGTTCTGATTTTCACAAAATATCCTTGCCATGCCAAAATCTGAAATTTTGGCCACCATTTCATGGTCCAAAAGTACATTGCTGGGCTTTAAATCTCTGTGAATGATTCTGAGCCGGGAGTCTTCATGAAGATACAGAAGTCCTCTGGCGATTCCTTTAATGATGTTGTGATATGTTTCCCAACAAAGTTCAGCACGCTTTTGCGAATCTGAAATTCATGACATGTTTAACTAAATATGCTAGTATGATGTGATACAAGGCTGAAAATATATGATATATATAGTTTAATGGGTAGGCTTAACAATACCAAAGATGAAAGTATCAAGGCTTTTATTTGGCATGTACTCATACAAAAGCAGCTTCTCCTCTCCTTCAAAGCCACATGACAACAGCCGCACTAGGTTTCTGTGTTGAAGCTTTGCGATGAGTATGACTTCGTTTTTAAACTCCTCTAAGCCTTGCCATGACTTCCTTGACAATCTTTTAACAGCTACTTCTCTCCCATCTGGTAGCACACCCTGACAGTATTTTCACAAAGATCAAATGCATGTTAATTAGGGGCAGATACCAATTAATACTTGGCCCATTTAAAACTATAATATAATAAATGGCAGCATTACCTTGTAAACAGTACCAAACCCACCTTGTCCAAGCTTGTTGGAATCTGAAAAGTCATCTGTAGCTATCTTTATAGTTGCTACATCAACGAATGGCAGTTCCTCAGAAGTCACCAATACGCCTTCTTCTGTAATTGTTACTTCAGTGGGACTTGCCAGATCATGTAAGAGTACATGCTCGCTTCTGATCTCTTCATCTGCAAAAAGATACAAATGGAGATAAACTTGCTAGGTAATCCTGCATAAACTCAGAATAACCACAGTTTTCATCATCTTTGTACCGTTGACATTTTTCAATCTCTTTTGCCGTCGAAAATGAACTGCACAAAGTACAACTAGAACTGCAAATAGTATAGCGGATGCACATGCAACCACCACCTTCCAAGTCTTCCTGTCATCCCCTGCTAATAGTACATTAATTATAATGGATGAAAATCAAGGTTGTATGTTCTATCGGTCATGCTATCTAACGCAAGCAATGTATATATAATGGATTCCTAATAGTATTTATATCCATGCCAATGTATGTTTTGCTAACATTGTGATTATCAAAAGAAGATTTGAAGTCCCTAACCTTTTGAATATGGATAAATTAACCGACTGCTTGAAGTGTCATTAAAAAACCGGGAGATCTCAAACCTCACATTACAATTTCTACTGACTACAGTTCCACCTTGATGAGAGGAGCAGCATGATGAAAGATCCTCTAAAGCAAAAACCAGACAGTTATTGCAGTCTCTTGCAGAGATGTCTCTGGTGCACTGTTCCAGACCATAAATAATTCTATTTCCCGAAAGCTCAATATCACCAGTTGCAAACATTTTCTTTGGAGGAGTAAACAGAGACTCTCCGGAGAGGTTATTCATTAAATACCTCAAAACATCACCAAAATAATGTGCATCTGATACATTCTTCTGCTGATTATTCTGGTCCGGGTACTTCCCAGTATAAGACATTGACGAAAAGAACATCTGGTAGGAATAGCGAACTTGACATAGTTCATACCAGATCAATGCATCTCTAGATTTACAACTGTTGAAGATTTCCTGGCTTGCATCACTCACACATTTCTGACAAGCTGTGGAGCTCACATCCCCTCTACAAAGTGTTTGTCCATAGACTCTGTCACGGCTAGTGCCAATTGTGTCGTTGTAGAAACCACCGAAGACGGAAGTGTTGGATGACAATGACTCAAGGAGCTGCTTGAGATTACTTTCAAATTGGCTGCCAGGAGTGTAGATGATGCCATCATCTGAGCAAAAAGTGGAAAGTGGATCTGCACCAGAAACGGTAGCTGGTAACAAAAGTGGTAGAATCATGAAAAGCATAACTGAAAGCGTATCCATTCTCTAGAAATGGGAAATGCAGTACACACAGACCAATCCAAATACAACCTCATTAACTTAGTTCTCAAATGCTGGTTTGACTTCCGATATTCAATAGCAAAGAAACTTCCTTGTGATAGAGATCAAGAATAAAATTTGGAAGATTTGAATGAATTGTTGACAATGAAAGAGTTTGGCACACCGCACACCGCACATTGATTTCACTCCTACCCCCATGATGACTCGAACCTATAACTTCGTACATAGGTAGTAAGTGCTCTAACAACTGAGCTAACACCACATCATCTCCTTAATTTTCTTTTACTTGATATCAAATACTTTGGCACATTGGTTATTTCCTTTTCTTTTACTTGATTAATCAAAGACTTTGGCACCTTGGTTACATTGCATACTAATCTTTCCATGTGCAGTTAATAAATTAAAGTATAATTATCCCAGAGTTTAGATCGATCTAGATCCAGTGAAACAAACAAGGTAGTTGATAGTTGTAATAGACTAAATCCTGGCCAACCTGGAAATCTCACCTAACTATTTGTCTGACCACTCAAGTAGAAGAGAGAAGCCAGGAAGTTACTAATGAAAGAGCTGGACTTAGCATAGGAAGTGGCACAACATAGCAGACTTGACTTGACCTATAGACATCTGAATAAATATAAATCCTAGTAAGCTTATGTATCTAATTTATTAAATTATAACAGAACGTCTTGGTTACTAATTTAGATCGATTACATAGTTGACTTGATTCTTAATAAATCCACCTTAAATCCTTAATATATCCATCTCAGTGTAAAATAATACCAGTAAGAATATATTCAGCTTTCATTGCTCATACCGTAGCTTTTGCGTTAAGTATAATTAAATTTAAAAACGAAATCAAAGTTTAAAAAAAAAAAAAAAAATTCTGGGTTGTCACCCTCAGTGCACATTCCAGGTTGGTCAGACAAATGCCATTCAAATTTAATTACAAAAATAAGAAGCATGATCTTATCTTCAAATAGAATGAAGTCAAATTTTACGGATCAGATTCCTTACTATATATGATATATTCTAGGCTTTTAACGATAAATGTTTAATAATAAACAAACAGTTGGATCTTAGTAGCTTGAGTAGCTAACCACCTCAAATTTGATTTATCAGCATGATTTTCTGTGAGTGGACAGAAGAATCTTCACACCCTAATATTTATAATTCAAGTTGCAAAAGAGAAGACATATTCTTCAATTGCAATTCAAAGATTGGAATTTACGTATTCTTCAATTGCAAATTTGCAATTCAAAGATCGGGATAATATTCACAATCTGAGGGCTCTGTATTAAATAATTACACTTCCTACAGATTACAGATCAAGTAAAGTCAACAGAAAGCAAATACACAATTTAAGTACTATGTGCCTGGTAGGACAAACCATCAGTGCATTACAAAATCCATGCCATCCATGAATCAACTTCGTTACCGAGGAATGATATTAGAAACTGTTAATCCATTAATTGAGCAACTATCAGCACCTCCCTCAGTATGCTGATTAGTGAATCTTCCCATGTTGAAAGCGGGCTTTTCAGGTTGAGTGAGACTTACAGTTTCACTTTTCAACATTACAACTGCAGAAGACATGGTTGGCCTGTCATTTGCATCTTCTTGAACACACAACAACCCAATGTGGAGATATCTTAAGAATTCTTCTGGATCACATGAACCAACCAGTGACGGATCAATTAGCTCCAACCCTTTTCCTTCATCCCATAATTTCCATGCCTGCATATCATCATACAATGGATAAGCATTACGCAACATCACTTTTGAGGAAGTGCTAAACATCTATGAAGTTTATGTTAAATAAACTTACATAAGTTACGAGGCTAGGCCCACGTTTTAGTAAATGAAAGCCAGTGTTCCTTCTCCCAGTTATGATCTCAAGCAAGAGTACTCCAAAGCCATAAACATCGGACTTGACAGAATATAGTCCCTCCATAGCATACTCCGGGGCCATATATCCACTTTTACAACACAAAAATTCATGGTAAGGGTTTGGAAACAGAACTGGGGGATGAAAACAAAAGTATTGCAACAGAACAACATATGGAACGATTTGAAAGTTTATATAAAAGAGTTCAAAAGTTAATTGCTTCAGTAAAACTAAACTGGAAGATCAGAAATCAAGCACTTACTAAGTCCCAACTATTGTAGCAGTATTAGCTTGTCCTTCACTTCCTGCAAAGATCCTTGCCATGCCAAAATCTGAGATCTTTGGATTCATCTCATTGTCCAATAATATGTTGCTAGCTTTCAAGTCTCTATGGATGATTCTAAGTCGAGAGTCCTCATGCAAATAAAGTATTCCCCTTGCAATTCCACTAATGATGCTCACACGTCTGCTCCAATCAAGTTGTGCGCGTTTTGCTGAATCTAACCACCCCATTATAAGCAAAGAAGTCATAGATTAAGATCCGTCTTAAGAAAATATCTTAGAAAAATACTGAGTGAGAAATAAACTAACCAAAAAGGATGACATCTAAGCTGCTGTTTGGCATGTATTCATAAACAAGCAGTTTTTCTTCTCCATCGACACAGAAACCTAAGAGCCGGACAAGATTTTTGTGCTGAAGTTTCAATATCAGTAGAACTTCGTTTGTGAATTCCTCCAAACCTTGCTCCGAACAGCTTGAAAGCCTCTTGATTGCCACTTCCTTTCCATCCCTCAGTACACCCTAAGTAATAAAGACCACTTAATTCCTTTATTTATACAGAGAAAATACTAAACAAGCAGATACTACATACAAAGATGTAGTTTGTATACTGAGTATAGATGTGAAACAATATTTCTACCTTGTAAACTGGGCCAAAACCACCTTCCCCAAGCTTATTTGAATCAGAGAATTTGTTAGTAGCTGCATGTATAGAAGCCAAACTAATGAAGGGGTACTCCTGAGCTTTTGCGTCATTTTGTCTATGGAACAAATCATGCTGTCCTAAAATTTCTCTTTTCCCTGAACAAACAAAAGAGACCTGCCTTACAAAAATGACTAAAGGGATCAGCTGTTTGAAGTAAAATTCAGAACAACCATTACCTTTTTTCTTCGATTTTCTCATTACAAGACAGACACAGAAGACTACAAGCAGTACCCCCAGGCATGCTGACACAATTGTAAGGATTGTGATCAACCATATTTTCCTCCCTGCATTTAGGAGAAACCATTGGCAGTTTAAAATCGATTTCCCTTGTGAAAGATAGAATAAGTAGCACAATTTGTGTCAAAACAGAGACGCTGTTTTCAAGTACTTACCTCCTTTGTTATTAGCAGTAGAAGCTTCAGACGTTGCCCCGTCATAGAATGGATAAAACTCATACCTCAGATAACAACTACGACTGAGAAGTCTCGCACCGATGGAGAAATAGAACGCTCTTAAAACATCTTCTATGGCTCTCACAAGGCATATATCACAGTCTTCCCCAGATAAGTCTGTAGTGCACTGCACAAGAGCATATACCATTTTATGTTGAAAGGGTACTTCACCAGTGGCATACATGTCCAGTGAATGATTAAAAGCCGCCTGCTCAGCGAGGTTACTCAGCGTCTTGTTCACAACTGTCTCGAATTTTTCAGGAACTGAAATATTCTTCTTGTTATCTAAGGGGATGTTGTCATCTACATTCAATCTGCCAAAGAAATTCTGATTGGAGTAGCGCAGTTGACAGTTCTCCTCCCATACAACCGCTTCTTTGGAGTAAGGACATATGTTTGCAATGTCTTGTTGCGCCATGTTTATGCAATCATGACAGGAACCGGGATCAAGATAGTCGAGGCACATGTAGAGAGCAAAGACTTTATCTGGCTCATTTCCAAACGATGTATTGTACAACTTGGAAACAGAAGCATTGGAAGGTAATGAATTGAGCAGAGTGTTGAGGTTTGTCTGAAACGTACTATTATCTGAATAGTAGGAAGTGTTTGAGCATAGCTTATATGGAGGGTCAGCATAAGCAAGATCACAAAAGAGAGAGATGATGACAGAACAAAGCAAAAACAGTACTGGAAAACGAAACATATTTGGTTTTCAGTTCTTGAACAATGAACAACCATCATCGATTACGATAGTCTACAACAATAGCAAAAGATTCATACTAATTGGTCAGCAGATTATAAATATAGATTATATAAGCTTTATAATGAAACAATTGGCTCTAGCTTATTGTTTTCTAGCTTATTGTTTTTCAGAATTTCTACCAAGTAATTTCTGGGCCAGAGTGCTTGAGTTCTAAGCATTCAATTGGCTATAATTTCCAGGAAAGTCTATTTCTTTGCATTTACCAAGTCATTGGTATGAGTTTGAATACTTATTGACTTGAGCTAATGCCTAATATAATAAACAATGACAAAGACATCTTCAAGATAAAGATAAAAAATACATCCATGCCTAAATGGGTGATTCTTGAATGAAAAAAAAAAAAAAAAATCAAATAAAGGATTAACCTTTGTGGTAGATTCAGACATTCAGTGAAGCTCTTAATCTCTGTCATCTCCAAGACTGCAACTTTGAAATTTCCAAACCCCCAACTTTGCTTCTATGACCAAAAAGATGAAAACTTTAGCATTGGGCCAAGCCCAATACAATAAGACCAAACTGCCCCTCCAACACAAACTCAACTATAACTGGTTCAGGTTCAGGCACAAACATACTTCTACTAAAACTGCCCCACTTTCCCTCCTCAACTGAATCACACTCCTCACAATTATGGCACTCCAGCTTAGAAGACTTGCGGCTGCATTGGGATGCACGCCACAACAAGTTCGCGCCTTGTCTCAATTGGGCTTTGGAGCCTGTTACAGTTCCATTGCTTCCTCTGATTCCTCTGGTAATACCCATCACCTGTTTGTGAAAATGTCTAATTAGAGTCTTGGCATTACTTGCAATTTATGCTCACATGCTCTGTTTTTTGCAAGATTAGATTATGGGGATGGAACTAAACCCCAAGATTTCCAAAGCTGGCCTAATGGTGGTGGGTCTTTTCACAAGTCTGCCAGCATTGACCCAACAGCTTTTGTGGAGTTTGGTGCTGTTGTGCATTCCAAGTCCGTTGTGGGTGAGCATGTTTGTATTGGTTCTGGAGCTGTTATTGGACCTGGTGTTTCAGTTGGGCAATCGACCAAAATAGGGTAGTGATCAGATTTTCTGTAATTTGGACTTTCGTTTGGTTAATATCTATACTTGTTTGATTTTGATAGAGTTGTCGGGTTTCTGATTTCTACAGATACAATGTTTCACTTAGTAATTGCACTATAGGAGATTCGTGTATGATCCACAATGGCGCGTGCATCGGTCAAGATGGTAATGCTCTTTACTGTAGGCTATGATACATATTATGCAACTAATGAAAGTGAAGAAGAAAATCATAACAAAAGCATATTGGGATGTAAATTGAATAACCGATGTTGTTATGATTGTTAAGAACAGTGGTCTGATCTTCGACGTTGGTTAACTGCAGGATTTGGGTTTATGGTGGATGAGTATGGCAATATGTTAAAGAAGCCTCAGGTTAGTGATGTTTCTTTGTAATATTTTTCTCTTTCCCTTTTGTACTTTGGAGTGTAAGAGGTTATGGATTGCATTTTCAAGCACTGTAGAAATGGAAGGATCTTATTGTATTTCTTTCTTGTTCTTCTCTCCATCCAAAGATGCTGAATGCTAGGATAGGGAACTGTGTGGAGATTGGTGCAAATACATGCATTGACAGGGGTAGGTAAGACCTGTGCCCTTTGGAGCAGTTGACACTTTGTTCTCTGGTTCTGTATAAGTTTGAATACTGATAATTGACTTTCATGGTTGATGCAGTTGGAGAGATACAGTTGTAGGAGATCATTCGAAGATTGATAATTTAGTTCAGGTACTTTTGCCTTTTGCTTCGTTAACTTTCCAGGGATCTACAATAACCTGTTTTCTCGGTTTTACAGATTGGTCATAATGTAGTTATTGGGGAGAATTGCATGCTTTGTGGTCAAGTTGGGATTGCAGGCTCAGTGACGTACGTACTATCTCTCCCTCTCCTATTTTCATTTCTCATTTTAAGCCATGGTATACAATTCACTTCCATTGTAATGGCTTGGACGATATTTCAAAAATCTGCCAAAGCTAATTATTGACCGTCTTCTTTTGCCTTTTGTAGGGTAGGAGACTATGTGACTATGGGAGGAAGGGTAGCAGTTCGTGACCATGTCTCCATTGTATCAAAGGTATTTGCACTAAGAGCCAGTCGAGTGCCTAAAGTTTCATGACCTTGACTCGTTAATAACGCGGTATTCTATTTATGTATCGTATGAATTTTGCAGTGTGCTGTTGTTAGAAATGCCCAAAACAGTTACTTTCTCTTTTTTAGTCACCTGATTCTTTTTCATGCCCACCCATCTTTATTTGACCGAGTAGTATGGTTGAAAATATAAAAATACATGGAATTTCCAGGTACGGCTTGCTGCTACTAGCTTTGTCACAAGGGACATTAAAGAACCTGGAGATTATGGTGGCTTCCCAGTTGTAAGTATCATCTTAAAAATGAAAGAAATGAAAATTATTTCTTCTTAATGGTGCAGGGTGATTGCTGTACATTTGCAGGTGGTATTAAATTGATATGTGGATAATGTAGTTTGGTTGCTTTTTAGGTTCCAATTCGCGAGTGGCGAAGACAAGTTGCAATCCACAGTCGGACATCAACAAAGCGGAACCCTTAGTATCACCTTATGCTACTAAGGCCTTGTATTGTGACATGTAGGAATTCTGACAGTCACTACTGCAATTTGTTTGCTGCTCTACTATGTGCCATAGAAACTCCATCAACTATTTTGATATTGGTCGGTGGATTATTTTAAGCATCTCTTTTATTTTTTTTTATCGTTATATCAATATAAAAGAAGCTCAGGAGGGATACTTCTACTACAGTAACAGAAGGTATGAACAGAAATAAAATCAAGAACATTGTAAACTAGGTTACATGAAATACCTAATATCGAAGACTATTCGTCCTCAGTTTCTTGGAAGCATATCTTAGCTTGATTTTCTTCTTCTTACCAGAAAGCTTGCCGTCTTTACCTATTGTTAACAAACCTTGCAAGTCTAGCACATGATGCCTCTTGGCTCCCCATGTTGTGTATCGAATCCTAGTTAGTAAACCCACCTTCAATTCTGCACTTGCATTCGATATTGATTTGCGAACAGCTCTCCACACTTGTGGATTGGCATCCATATAATCAATCACCGTACGCCGTCTGCTTCTGCCAGTTCCTTGATGAAAAGGAGGTATGGTTTTCTCTCCAACTTTATCCTGCCCATAATTGAACGTCAAGAGTGAGGTATCATAGTAAATACTGTAGTATGTGTTGGAGTTTTTAATTTCAAGGGCATAGACAATATAGCCATTCTGACCCCCATTCTCTAAACTAGACTTTGGGATGGTGATATCCACAATGGTATAACTAGGGGATTTCACGTGAAAAATTAGCCACAGAAAAAAGGCCAGAAAACCCAGAATTGCCAAAGTTTCCAGAACACACGCATGGAAATACGTTTTTTCACTTTCACACATTTTTCCAAATGAGGATCAGATTGACACCCGATTTTAGTCCTATTTGAGAGTTGAGAAGGAGAACAGAGAAAAATGGTGTATTAAATTGCCCTATGAAACTCACTTGCGAGATTATTAAATGCAGTTACTCTATCTAAGTTAAAACAGGTTATGTTCTTTTCTTCCAGAGTGGGGGCTAAAGTATACTTGAGAGGAAGGCAAAGACTAAAGCAAAGCAATTAATTTGTCATCAACCTTTGCTGCAGGAAATCCGTGCTGGACTTGAGACTTTGCTTCTGCAGTACATGGTTGGGAACTTGGGATACCAGCTGGGCATTCCTTTTCAAAAAGACAAAACCAATAGAGAAAGCTACGAAGGAATAGAGAAAGGAAGGAAAACATAACTGTATAGAAAGGAATAGAGAAAAGTAGATAACAGAGTATCATATTATGCATCGTATCAGTTTTGAAGTTTGATGTTGTTAGAACTTAGAAATGCCCAAAACTGTTACTTTTTCTCGTTTACAGTCATCTCATTCTTTCTTATTTGACTGAGAAGTATGGTTGAAAATATAAATATGCACAAAAATTTTCAGGTGTGCGTAGCTGTGTCGTGAGGGATATTAAAGAACCCAGAGATTAGGGTGGCTTCCCAGCTGTAAGTATCGTCTTAAAATTGAAAGAAATGAACATGCTCTTTCTTAATGGTGCAGGGTGATTGCTGTACATGTGCGCATGTTATTGAATTGATATGCAGATAATGTACTTTCTTCTCTTTTCAGGTTCCAATCCGCGAGTGACCAACACAAGTTCCAAACCACAGTCGAACCTCAAAATAGCGGAATCCCTTCATATATATCACTAGAAAGGAACCAGGTTCCACCCTTTTGCTATTAAACCCATCTATTGTCGTTATGAGCTTGTGAAGAACTTGACTATATATGCTTAGCAAGGAGGTAACTATCTAGGAATTTTGATTTAGTCTCTAGTGCAATATGTTGGCTGCAACATTATGCACTGCAGAAACTCATGAAGTATTAGATATTGGTCAATGAATAATTATAAATGCTGTTCTTTTATTAGTACTATATGAATATAAAGAGGCGCGGAATTGGTACTTTTACTAACAGTAATAGAAGGTATTATCAGTATTAAAATCACAAGCATAAAACACCATATTCTAAATTAGTTTACAATATAACATCAAAATCTAAGACTATTCCTCCTCAGTTTCTTGGAAGCATGGTTTAGCTTGATTTTCTTCTTCTTACCAGAAAGCTTGCCGTCTTTACCTATTGGTAATGCACCTTGCAAGTCTTGCCCGTGACGCTTACTCTTGATTCCCCATGTTTTGTATCTAATCTTAGTTAGCAAAGTCACCTTCAACTCTGCAGTTGCATTCGATATTGAATTGCGAACAGATCTCCACACCTGTGGATTGGCATCAATATCATCCATCACCGTACGGGTTTTGCTTCTTCCTTGATGAAAAGGAGGTATGGTTTTCTCTGCAACTTTATCCTGCCCATAATAGAACGTCAAGACTGAGGTATCATAAAAAATACTGGAGTCTTTGTTAGAGTTTTCAATCTCAAGAACATACACAATAGAGCCATTCTGTGCCCCATTCTCTATATCAGAATTTGGAATGGTGATATCCACAATGGTATAACAAGGGGACTTTGGGCGTAAACTTAGCCAAAGAACTAAGGCCAGAAGACCCAAAAGGGCCAAAATTTCTAAGACACACAAATAGAAATGCTTGTTTTCGCTTTCGCACATTTTCCCTAACAATGAGGAACAGATTGACGTCTGATTTTTAAATAATGTCCATATGAGAGTTGAGAAGAAGAGAGAAAAGTGGTGTAATTGCAGAGAAAGTTCGGTCCAGAGAATATAAATGCGATTACTTGCAATCTAAGTTACAACAGGATATGTTCTTTTCTTCCAGAGCAGGGTTATGCCCTATAGTTGCACTTGAACAGCCTAAGAAGGTTATTTGCTAAAGGCAAAACAGGTCAGCCTAGATGAAAGGAAAGCAAAGACTAAAGTAAAGCTATTAATTCATCATCAACTTTTGCTGACTGGATATCTGTGCTGGACTTGAGCCTTTGCTTCTGCAACACGAGGTTTGATAAAACTGGGCATTCCTCTTCAAAAAGACCATATAGAAAAACTATGCAAGAATAGAGAAAGGGTATATAGAAAGGAATACAAAAAGTAGATAACAGAAGGTATTGCTTTTATGCATGTATGCAACTGGAATTGTGTCTGTTCACAATTTCACATACATTAGATTAAGAAGAATAAATGGTGGCAAATTAAGAAATTTTACACTGTTCGCTTTTACATGCCACCAACTCCAAATTCCGAAGTTACTGAGTTGAAAATGAAAGCAACTAGTATCTTGTAGCTCAACATGAAAGCAAGACAATATTATAAACTAAATTACAGGAAAAAACATCCGAGATAAAAGTAACAACCGAAAATTTTCTCTATTCTTGCTCTTCTATTTCTTATTCAAAATGGCGCCTTAGCTTGATTTTCTTCTTCTTACCAGAAATCTTACAATCTGGCCCGATTGGTAATACAGCTTGCAAGTTTACCCCATGATGCTTGCTGTTTCTTCCCAAGGTTTTGTATTGAAGCTGAGTTCGTAAAGCCCCCTTCAGTTCTGCAGTTCCATTCAATATGGAATTTCTAATCGCCATCCAAAGGTGTTGATTGACCGCCTCGGCACCTCCACATGATCAACCACTCGACCTGTATCGCTTCCTCTTTGATGAAATGCAGTAATGCTGTTCTCCCCAACTGTATCCTGTCCATGATAGAATGCCAGAAGTGTGTCATCATAGAAAATAACCGAGCCTTTGTTAAAAAAAAATTATTTCAAGGCCATATTCCAAGGAACCTTTTTTTACCCCCATTAATGTCCAAATCGGACTTTGGGATGGTGAAATCCACAATGGTTTATCTAGGGTTTTGGGATTAAGCTCAGCCATAGTAATAACACTATGAAACCTAGGGTGAGAAGAAACAGAGCGGATGAATATAAACCTAGATAGCAGTAGTACCTGGTCTTGGACATTTCCCTAACCGAGGATCACAATCTTAAATACTGGCAAAAAGCTTGAAAGGAAGTTTAAGAGAGAAAATAAACCGAGGATTTGTTGCTGACCGTTAACAATATATATTACTAGCAGAAAAATTAAAGAAAGGAAAGAGAAGTACATAGGACAAGTAGAGAGGAAATAGACAGAGGGTTTGTTAAAACTTCATTAATTACACAATCGAATTATCTTCAGGCTTATATAGCCTCAAGATGTTACTGACCTTCATCTTCAATCTTTTTTCTTTAGCATGGTTCCATTTAGTAGTTAATACCAAACGCTACTATATTTGTAGTGTAAACATATGTAAATGGCTTTCCCATTACTAAAGGAATTGAAATGTTTGCTTGTGATCCAAGAGATGTCTTAAAATAGAAGTTAGAGAGCCCACTTACTCATATAAAGCAAAAGAAACATTTACCAATTAAAGGACCCACCCTTCCAGAATATGGTGCGACTGTAATCTCATTATTGGTCTTCAAGGCCATAAATTACTGATGTGTGTAGAAACTCACGGTGTCATTTGAGCAGATCAAATAGGGAAAGTTCTGTAACATTTTCTAGGAATTATTGCATTGGACATGTATTTTTTTTTTTTTTGAGTAATGTACATTTCATTTTCTTATGGATCAATGATTTGACGCCAATCAATTTTTTTCAGTAATTTTATTTTCTGTGCTTTTAGATGTAGTTTTCTACATTTTTAGACCGAGTTGAAGCCAATTTACACCAGGCTTCCGCTTGTAGCAGTCCTAATTGTCCGAAACAGAGATGATCCTATGACAACAAAGATGAAGAAGCCACAGCAGAAACGAGGCAACTACAAAAAAATTATATATACATATATCCTTTTGCTTGTTTATGCAATTTTGATAACTCTAATGCCTTTGCAAACTAAGTATAGATGAACTAATAATGCTATTAATCCAGATGTCAATTAGATAGTAATGAAAGCAAATCAGTTGACCGAATTAACTATGCTGTTTATGCAACAAATGAAGCAAATCACAACTTCTGATGGAACATGGCCAATAGCAGAGTCGACCTTCCCCCTTTTGGCAGTTTTCTCCGGCACTGCTCCTCTCTCCGTTATTTTCTTCTCAAACTTTTCTACCTTCCTAACAGTAAAATGCTTTGATTTTGTCATGGTGCCGAGCTGTGCGTGCGTTGCAGGTTATTAAACTTTCCCCTTTTCTTCAAACTGCAAGAGCTTCTATTCAATTAAGAGAATGAAGAGAATCGTGTCAGGTACTATTTCAGTTTTCACGGAACTGCTGCTTAGCTCCTATTTATAAAGGCTCTATCCTAGGACTATAAGAATTCCCATTTCTGATAGGAGACCTCTTTTGTTCTGTTTTGATCCTTTTTAATAGAATCCTAATATCTTCAGGATTCTATTAGATCCAAGTGTTGCTCCAACTCAGTTTCAATGGAAATCTCCTGTACAGTTCTTGCCAGTTTATATCAGAAACCTTGGTAACATCCAATGTGGCATATAGCGGAGGGGTTACTCTAATTTACGGGATTGTTCTATATGAAACTGAGAAAGGGAAGAGGGGGCGAAAAGTAGTGAATCTTGCAGGAACAGACTTTGTGTAGAAACTGGTTTTCCGTATTTTGCTGTTTACAAAGATACACATATATAGAAGGAAACAAAACGCTCCGAGAAAACAGGCGACTCAATTAGGGTTTGGAAAAAGCAACGGCAACTATGCGGCCTGTCCGGCGGCGCCTCCACGTTGATCATGGCTCCTTGCCTCATCGACGATTGGCGGGTGTTGCCGGACGGGTTCCTGGGATCTGGGGGCTCTCGGCTTTGGCCTCTCTTCATCGGGCTGGGTTGGGAACGTCTCTTCTCTCCTCTCAAGCGGCGACGCAGGTGTGGGCAATTGGCGATCGGCGACCTGTGGTGGCTCGGGTGTGGAGCAGGTGGTTAGTGGCCAGATCATGGCGGCGGTATACCATGGATCGTATGGCGCTGGTTGCTTCTCTATGGTGGGTCACTGGTCGGCGATTGCAGCGGTGGTTTTGGGCTTCCAAACTGAGGGACACAGACAGGTGGAGGTCCTCCACTCCGAGGTGGCAGGACATGGTGCTTTCTGATCAGTTTCTTGGACAACATGCCAGAAGTTTGGCATGGCTCGGTGCATGGCCTGGGTTTCTTCGGCGAGGCGAGCTCGAAGGGAGAGTCTTGACACTCTTGTGGTGGTGGGCCGCCGACGGAGCACTTAAGGGGAGGGAGGAGGAGTATGATGGTTTTTTTTGTTTTTGGTTTTATTAGAGTAATTTTTTTTGGTTAGTTCTTTGGTTAGGTTTTTTCTGGATATGGTGTTATTCCTGGGGACGAGTGTTAGCATTAAAGCCACCCTCAAGTGCAAGAGGTACAAGTTATAGAATAGGGGATTAAGTAAGGATGTCGAACCCACGAGGATTGGTAAATCCTTTCCTAGCTAGGGAAAACCTAAGGAAAAACTAGAAAAATATGCAAATGTACAATCACAAACAAAGGCTCACAAGTGAACCAAAGTTCATGGTGAATATGTGCAAGATGGTGTGAAGAGATTTGATTTTGATTTTGAGATTGGTTTCTATTCAAATTGAAACAATGAAAGCAAGGAATATAAACTAACCTAAACAAAACAAGTTCTTATCAAATGGATGGGAGTTAGGGCATCGGGTTTCACCTTTTGCCTCCCTTGCAAGCATTAAAGCAATTGAATATGAATGATGCAAAGCTAATTGTCCAACTACCCTCTTAGCATCCGGATAGGACTACTAAGGCTTAAACCCCTTTCATTTTATTAACTCTAACCGGATAAGTCTAGAGCTAACTACCTAGAGACAAATTCAATTACCGGATAGGTCTCAATCATTTGCCCCTAAATGCATAAAGCTTAGAGTTTAGGTAACCAAGCAAGCAAACCAATCCTATCTCTAGGTGATTTTAGCTCACTACCCTCACATGCACACATGGTGTGCTTTCATGCTCCCTTTTTTCCTAGAGGTAATCAATCTCTAGGAAAAACTTCATGTCATGGCAAACACATAACTCAAATTGATTAGGTCTAAGTAATGCATTCAACTATTGACTTAGCATGTGAGAATGACAACATGAATTTTCATCAATTTATAAACAAAAGCATCAATCCAAGCAAGTTTGGCTAGGGCTTTCAACCCTAGCCCCAACTAGTTCACTACTCACACATAGCTAGATACACAAGTTTCAACATTCTATTAAACATCAAATACATAAAGAGATAGAGAGTAAAGGGTGACTATTGATGATGCCGGAAGAGGTGGTGGAGATGGGTCTCCAAGAACATGATGTGGTGGTAGTCACCTCCTTCTCCTTGCTCCAAGCTCTTGATATTGGTAAGAATAGTGAAATTTGGGATCTCTAAGATGAGTTGTGGTGTTGAATGGTGGAGGAAATGAAGGTTGTAGTGGTGGAAATGGAGGTTTTAGAGGTGGAGATGGTGGTTTTAGTGGTGGAAATGGTGGTGTCTTCTCTAGAGAGAAAAATGGATCTTGGATAGGATGAAGATGATTGAATGGAGTCAAGAATCCTGAATAATTGGTCTTTGGCCTCTTTTTGATCAGCTAGGTGTCATCTTTGGTCCCCAAGTGTGCAAGAGATGCTCTTACACCATTGTCCCCCAAATTGTCCCAAATTGGCAAGGTGATAAAAGGACAAGGTGTAGGGAGATATTTGAATTTCAAGTGATGGGAGATTCTCACCACCATGGTCCTCCTTTGCTGGAGAAAAGACCCTCCATGAGTGGCGGCTCGCCGGAAAAGTTTGCCGGAAAAGTCGTCGGAAAAGTCGATTTGCAATTTTCTTCCAATCTCCGTGTCTTCTCTCCCCTAGCTTCAAATCTCCACATTTCAAGCCTCAAATAGTCATTTTATTCTCAATGCAAGGTTTCCTACAAATAAAAGGAAATGGATTAAAAAAGGTAAAACAGCATGGAAGACAAATCAATTTTCATAATTATGGGGCACAATTGCGTAAGTAATTTGTGACTCAACAACGAGTTGGTTTATATTCGGTTTTACTTTATGGTCAATGTGTTAACAAGCGATCCTTGCACGTGGTCTGGTTTCATTGGGACGCGGTGTGGAAGAGGGCGCTGGTTTCTCTGGCAGTTGTCTATGGGGTGCGATCGAGTTTCTCAGGGTTATCTGTAGCCTGTGAGGTTGGGCGAAATATGTGGTTAGGGTTGGGCTCTTTTGGCTCATGGATGTCATTCTTGATGACGGACCCGTAACTAGTTCGGTTTTTAGGGAGGAGAGTGGGGAGTTCTTGTCCACCACCGGTCATTCCCATATTATGTAATCTTGGTTTATTTTCAATAAAGGATTCTTATTCTCAAAAAAAAAAAGATACACATATATAGCAGTGAATTGCTGCTGTGTTACAATACAAGTATTAAACTATATTACAGCTAATTATAACCATATCAAAATAGCCTATGAGTAATTCAATGGAGAAGATTCATGGCTTGATTTCAGGAAAACTTTAGTTTGTCCAACAATTTGCTTGCTACTTGGTTACTGAGGGATATTGCTAGCTGTAAGAACCCTATAATGCCGAAAGTGAAAAGTGCAACTAAGGGCCAGTTTGGGATGCTTAGTTTAAACAATAAGCAGCTGTAGCTTTTAGTTTATGAAAACTGTTTTTCTTTATCAAATTCTAGAAGCATCAACTTCATGGTTGTAACTTTTTTTTTTTTTATTAAAAAAAAATTTAGGTAAAATGGAGGCTTCCCTACACTACCAGGGTCAGGGCAAACTTACGACCACACAACCCAACAGGACTTACGAAACTGGCCAGTGTTTCCAGCCCTGCCCATGGTATGGATTATGCTAACATTTTCTAGATTGCCCACCACCAATGAGAGATTGTTGGTAGCGGGGATCGAACTTGTGTGGGTTTACACTCAAGTCTGCCATTGCCAACTAAACCACTCTCATTGGCAACATCTTTATTAAAGTAACTATAAGTAACTTTTAAATAAGTTTATTAAATTTCACTGAACATCTTTTGCTATTTATAAGTTAAGCAGTTTTTACCCTTTAAAAGCTAACGTCAAACTGGGCCTAGAGGGCTCAAATTATGGGAATATAGAGAAATCGTGCGTGTGGGGTTCTATGTAAACTTTTTTGCACCACTTGAAACGAATATCCTTTGCCTGTATGTGTGATTTTGTAAAACATTCATGCCTTTGCAAACTGGCAAATATAGACACTAGCATTATTAAATCACATATTGTTTATAATTGCAAACCCAATTACACCAAAAGCAACTATAAATCAATAACAGAAGAAAAACAACAATAACTTTGAGTACTTTTCTTTTCTGTGCTTCTAAATATAGGTTTTAGTCTTCTACATCTTTAGACTGAATTAAGGCCGATTTACACCATGCCCCCGCTTGTAGCACTCCTGATATCTGAAACAGAGATGATCCTATGACCACAAGATAAAGAAGCCGAGCAAATAGGGCCAACAGGATAGTCCCTCCCCCTTTTGGCTGTTTTCTGAGGCACAGCTCTCTTCGTAATCTTTTGTCAAACTCTCCACCTTCCTACTAGTGAGCCTCCTTGATGTCGTCATGTGCTGAGGAAGCAGGCTTGTGTCACAGCCCTTTCTTGAACTGCGAAGAGCTTCAAGTCAATTAACAGGATGATAAATCGTGCTGCGAGTGCCTTTTCCACAGTACTCCTATAGTCCTATTTGTAGAGGCTTTTTAATCCTTGGACTATATAGAATTCCATTTTTTGATAGGAGAGACCTCTTTGTTTCTGTCATGATATTGTTTTGATAGAATCCTAATATCTTCAGCACTCTATTTGAGTCTAATTTTCAATTCTTTCATTTTAGTTCTTAGATATCAGAGTGAGGCTTACCGGCCATCTCTATCATTGAAGGCTTTATCACTCTTCTCTTCACAAACTAACAACTTAACCTCCAGTTCTGTCTGCGACAGCAATACTTCCCTGTATGCTTGGCTAAATTAGCTTTATTCTCGGATAAGAAATTTTGGCAGCTTAAAAAAGAAACTGATCCAAGGAAGCATTCGTATATGAATGAAAATTGAGACTTAAATGGAACGGAAAGTAGGAGAATGATTGTTGAAGAGTCTCAATGTTTTCCTCTTAATGTTAAAGATTGCTGATATGTAGATGGATGAACTACTTGCATGATCCACGTATTAGATATCATTTGAAACTAATTTAATTATGTAGAACAAATGAAGTCACAAACTTTGGTCACTATACAAATATGGAAAATGATTTTGTGGCCTCAATGAGGCCTAAGATTTGTGGCCTCAATCTTAGGTGTCATGCCATGTCATCTACACAAATCCTCTATTTGTCAAATCATGCCACGTAATTCTTGAGAAAAGACCATCTTATCATTCTAAAATCTAATGACTCTAAATTATTTTGGTTTTCTACCTCAAAAATTATTTTGGCTTTCTTCTAAAAAAAATGGCTTTCTTTCATTTCTTTTTCATTACACTCATGCTTAGATTTAAATAACAATTTTTTTTTCTTCAATCAAGAGTAGAAAAAATTTCATGAAATTTAGTCAATAGATCTGCACGTACATTCGATTAACAGATTTGTATAAACATGTATTGAATTCAACCTTTGTTGGGTTCCTGCAAATTTTGAAAATATAATGTGAAAAATACCAATTCATAATGTATTTTTTTCTTTTGTTCATTGTTTTCTCTTTATGCTAGGTGTTTAAAAGTTAGATCTGAATTTATTATTTTTTGTTTGTCTTTCCCTTATATTTAGATTTAGATGTTAATTAAATAGTTGCTAACGTGTAATTTTTCTTACCTCTTAATTTAGACATAAGTATTTCCCAAATTCAATTTACTAATGCTATTTTTGTGGATGAAATTAATCAATATTTGGAAAGAAAAGTTAACGTCTATTTCTTGCCACATAATTCACTATATTAATGCCATTTGGGGGAAAAATTAAAGGAAAAATTTAATTAAATGAAGAGAAAATATTGATCAAATAATCTGTAGACATATCCCTTAAATTAATATATATTATAGCTGATATTTTTTTTCCCTAATTAATTCATTAATGTAATTTATTCACCTCCAAACATCTAAAAGGAAATGTACAAGGGTAAAGTTGGTGTTGAAATAGTATGATGTGGCAAGATATATTATGGAATTGAAATAAATTTTATTTACTACATGGCATGACACCTAGGATTTGGGCCAAATCTTAGGCCTCATTGAGGCCCTATATCATTGCCCTACAAATATAAACGAACCAAACCCAATAACCCCAAAAGCAACTAGAAATCAATTACAAAAGGAAAAACAAAGATTTATCCAACTCTAAGTGAAATAGACAGGACATCTTTTATCTTAGAAATGGCCAGGATCAGCCATCCTGGCCTACATCAACATCACAGTTGGCGTGAACACGGTGGCGCTTACTGGTCCAGGTGGAAATCTTAAACCCTAATCGCCGACGTTAAATCTAGCGAAAAAACAAACCGTCCCTTTTGCACGATCATTCAAGAACTCCGTCCAACGCTGGCTACTTACCGTCAAGCTTGCCCCCTGTAAACGATCCATGTACGATTGTTGTGTTCTTCGGCCCTTGATAAAATGG